>SNQJ01S0143463.1:0-20992 GCA_010110895.2 Picea sitchensis
TTCCCATACTTCCTATCTATGTGAATAGACTTTCCTTCACCTACCTCTTCATGCATTTATATTTGGATTTCTAAGTAAAAGATTATGGATGAGCTTCATTTAAGGCACAAGATGGAAAATGTTTGATTTCTTTGGATTACATTTGGCAATAAAGGATTTCATTGCCATGAACCCCTTTCATCATCCGTTATTATGGACTTATACCTTACTTATGCTATGTGTATACATTTTGGACCATTATATATTATATTATAGCAATGCATTTTTACATAGCATAGAGTTGCACCATGGTAACTCTACCATGAGATTTGATAGGAATCATATTTAGAACCCATATATGCCTAGCCATTCTCTAGTCGGGCCTTGATCTTGAGCTCCACACTAGGAATCCATACAAAACATATTTAGGGCATTCACATTATGAGGTCATTTATTTAAATTCGCATGGCTCGACTCCCATCATTATGCCACAAATTTACAATTCATACAAAGCTTGATCCAATATTTTCCAAAGATCAAAACTTGGTAATGTACATTATGTGTTTGAGTATGCAAGTTTCCACAGTTAGCCATCATGCGTATTTATTTTTTCTGGATAAAACTGTGTACATTATGATTTGCACACTTGAAAACAATGAAAGTGATATAGTTGAAACTTGGAAGAGATGAAAGAATATGAATACGGTAAACATATCAAAATATTTAATCCATACAAAAATGGCAAGGGTTAGGAAACTTTTGATAACCATAAAAATAAAAATAAAATCTTGTATGCATTAAAAAAACATTATTACATTGTGAATGATCCATCGATATATTGTCACTATTTGAGTTATACAAAAATTTGTCTCTTTGATATTGCATGAGGACAAGGAAGCTTTCCATGTTTAGCACTACCTATCATTATTGCATAAATTATGAATTTTTTTATTATTAAGAATCAACACTATTTTTAGGCTTTCTACACTATATAAAGCATGTGGTGTGTTCTTCTAACATTGGGAACCTTACATCAATTCTTATACTAAACTATATTAACATGTATAATATATCGATTCCTTGGCAGAACCATGTATGTTATCGAACCAGACTTATTACAAATATCCCAAATAGAAGTAGAAGTTGAAAACCATGTATGTTATCGAACAAGACTTATTACAAATATCCCAAATAGAAGTAGAAGTTGATTAATTTTTATTATAAATATGTAGAGTGTTGTTTCCTCAATTCCACTTCTACCATTATGGTTCGAATAAAACCTTTAGGTTAAGATTTGTTTCTTCTACATTTCTCTTTCATAAATTTCCTCTTTTTCTTGTTCCAAGTTTGGAATAGAGTATGATTAGTGATCTCAAAATATAATATTTTATTTCAATGAAAAGATCATAATGCATGTAATTGAATGGTAAAGATAACTTGGTGTGAAGTATTTGGAGAAGGAATAAATTTCTACATTTACCTTTTAGAATGGTATATTGAAACTATTTTTTATCCTCGTGCTAAATAGTAGAAGTGAAATTACTTATAGTATATCGCATTGTTCCAGTAAGTTTGTGCCTATGACAATGTTTATTCACATAAACCTATTTCTCGTTTTATATGTCTGGTAACCAACTTGGAATTTCTGCATAAAATGATCAAAGTAGAAGGTTGGAAGTATTATATCTGATTGGCAGAGTGTGTGATATTTACAATGGTTTATCCTAATGACATCAAATCCATTGAAAAAATTGTGTAGAGCAAGGTATCTATGGCACTTTCTTGGATAGGTATTTGCTACAACCCATAAAAGGGTACCGATAACTATGCTTGAACTATAGTTGTTGCATGAATTGTGATGCATATTGATATCTTGATTTAATATTTTAATGCCTGTTTTCCCTCAGCATGAAAAATATCATTAATCATTGTTGTGTGGATTGTTTTACATCCACAAAATACTATATTATGACAATTATTGGACAAAATCCCATACTTTTTATAGCTTAACCTTATCATCATATCAAAAGACTCACCTAATTTAAATGCCTCTCTTTGTGCACAAAGCAATCGTTTGCAACGTATTAGTGTAAAGGCATTATGTTTCAAATAGCATTACCAGTAATCTCCACAGGAACACAATCCATTGTTAAAATGGTGAAATCTGTTTGCATCTCTCACAATAATTTCTCGCCCAACAATCTTGGAGATGAACTTAGTGGCATTGTGGCAATCACTACACACACGAAGGTTCTTCATGATACGGATGGGGACGCCTGGGCTTGTATTGATGATCCCAAAGCTAATGGCTAACTTTTCACTGTGACTGCATAGAATATTTTCTTTGGCCTCCTCCTCCACATCGTGTAGCACAAGATTTGTGTTAGGCACATAACCTGCCTTCTTCATTTGCCCATACAAAGTCTCCAACATTGCATAAATTTTTTCAGATTGAGGATGGGTTCTGTCTCCCACCAGGAATGTATGAACCTCTCTATGTACTGTAATAGAACTGCATCCTGGTTGCTTCTTCACTCCCCTGAGTTTCATCGTTGTCCTCAACTTTACTACATCTTCCCACCTGTGTGCCTCAGCATAGATGTTTGACAACAGTACATAATTTCCAGCGTTATTTGGTTCTAGTTCAAAAAGGTGCTTTGCTGCTTGTTCTCCAAGCTCAACATTGCAGTAAATTCTGCAGGCGCCAAGCAAGGCTCCCCACACATTTGTGTCGGGCTCCAAAGGCATCTTTTTGATAATGTCATGCGCTTCATCTAGATGCCCTGAACGCCCAAGAAGGTCAACCACGCATGCATAATGGTCAAGCTTAGGTGCAATGCCATAATCCAACTTCATGCACTCGAAGTATTGCCAGCCTTGGTCGACTAATCCTGAATGACAGCAGGCAATCAAAACAGCAGTGAAGGTGATATGATTAGGCTTTGTGCCTGTCTGTTGCATTTGGGAAAAAAGAGCGAGAGCATCCTCACCATGTCCATGAATTCCGTATGCCAGAATCATTACATTCCATGAGACAACATCTCGTTCAGGCATTCTTACAAACAATTTGTAGGCAATGTTAACATTCCCACATTTCGCATACATGTTTACAAGTCCATTGACCACAGAAACTTCTGATTCAAATGCGCTTCTTATTGCATAACCATGGATCTGCTTACCTTGATCCAGAGCCAATAAATGGGCACACGCAGGCAAAACACTAGCCATGGTGATTGAATTGGGTTTTATTCCCTGGACTCGCATTTCATTGAAGAATGCCAAGGCTTCATGGGGGTGGCCATTCTGGGAATAAGCACCAATTATTACAGTCCACGACACAATATCTTGTTTATGCATTCTTTCAAATAATTTGTGGGCAATGTTAACATCTTTACATTTGGCATACATGTCTACAAACGCATTGCCAACAATAATATCAGATTCAAATCCACTTCTAATTGCATATGCGTGGATCTGCTTACCTTGTTCCAGAGCCAATAAATCAGTACACAGAGACAGAACACTAACCATGGTGATTGAATTGGGTTGTATCCCTTGGACTTGCATTTCATTAAAGAATTCCAATGCTTCATGTGGGTGGCCAGTCTGGGAATAACAGGCAATTATAGCATTCCATGACGCGACATCTCTTTTAGACATTCTTTCAAACAGTTTTTGGGCAATGTTCACATTACCGCATTTGGCATACATGTTTACAAGTCCATTGATCACAACAACTTCAGATTCAAATCCACCTCTTATTACATAACCATGAATTTGCTTACCTTTTTCCAGAGCCAATAAATGGGTACAGGCAGGCAAAACACTAACTATGGCGATTGAATCCGGTTTTATTCCATGGACTTGCATTTCACTGAAGAATGTCAAGGCTTCATGAGAGTGGCCATTCTGAGAATAACCAGCAATTATTGCAGTCCATGACACAATATCTCGTTTAGGCATTCTTTCAAACACTTCGCGTGCATTCTCTAAACTACCGCATTTTGCATACATAGACGCCAGCGCAGTACCCACAAAAACATCCAACTCAAATCCTCTTGCGACGATATCTTCGTGAATTCTCCTACCTGCTTGGAGATCTGATAGGTTGCCGCATGAATTGATTACATAAATTAATACCAACCTGTCGGGATTTATGCCTGCCCGTTGCATTTGATAATACATCCTCAGCGCTTTGTCCCAGAGGCCGTTTTTAACATAGCCTCTGATCGTCTCCTTCCATATGAAAGCATTGCTCCGTTCTTGTTTGTGTATATCCGTTTGTGTGGATTGGTTTTGGGTACCATATGCGTGGGCACGTGCAGCAACTTCTCTGGTTTTCTTCACTTTATTCTTCCGCCACTGTTTAACTCCTGCGGGGGCATGCAGATGCATGTCATGGAATGAATTTTGATTAGGAGATGGAGAGGGGGGTAGGCACGAAGAAGATGAAGATAGTAGGAAAAGTAGTGGCGTATCCATCCTACAAAATGTGTAGACAGGGCAGGGGAAGAGGAAACCTACCATAAAATCGCCATTGTTCACACTAATTTCTCTTCACCAACAACCTGTGTTCATCTCTTTGTTGGAATGTTAATGTTTTGTGGGGACAATATGGATTACACACTGATTAGGCTAAAATTCAGGAAGGCTATTACAATTTTGTTTCAGTTTATAATGTATGAACAGGATACAAGTTGTTAACTGACTGGGTGACATAGAAGAAGGGGGTACAGAAAATTCCAAACGACTCTGAAAATGGCCAGGCGAAAACGATGATTAGATGTTCTGGTCGACCGTTTGAAGCATCCTGAAGTCGCCGTAACTTCACGGCTTCAGTTGCAAAGCAGATACGGTGAGCAGAAGCAGGATGAAGCAAATAGAGGCGCGGGAAAGATCATAAAACATCAAGTATGGTGGAGATGATTGATACTTTCCTGTAAGGTGAGTGAGAGAAAATTCAGTATTGGTATGAAAAATCTCATAGTTTAATAATTTAGTACACTTAATATTTTTGTTTGGCGAAAATCTAAACGTTCTATCAAATGAATTTTTTTGTGCTATATTTTTTTTGGGCTATATTTTTTTTTGGGACATTTGTCTGAAATCCACTGAGGAATGATTAGATCTGCAGATTTGAGTGCTTATTTCAGTATAATCGGAGTACCCCAAAGGTTTCTTAGCATGTTGAATCTATTTTTGCATTCAGAAATGAATTTTAAACAACAAAAAATAGTGATTTCTTGCAAATTTATTTATATCCACAAAAAAAAAATATTTCGTACTTAACACGTTTTTTTTGTTTATTCGTAGGTTGATAATGATGTGGTTGGGAGGAATGATTGTTATCATTCAACTCAGGGTCAATTCTTTCAAGTGACATGTTGAGCTCTTAATGAGTATATTATTGTAATGGCTTCTAGCCCTATGGTATTAAATATCTCCATGTAATCACTCTTATGATGCTAAAATTTTCATCATTTTACCAAAAAAGTTTTGATAAGACAGTTCTTATGAACAATTATAATCATAGAATGAAATAAAAAATAAATAAAAAATTACAGAGTTGATATAATAGATTTATTTTAGTTAATGTAATGTGGGAAAACTTTAACATTTAAGAATAGTAGTCTATTAGCTACATTTAAGAGTAGTACATTTTCCTTGTGATTTCGTGCATTTCTATTGTTATTATTTTGTCATTATTTTGAATCTCTTTTGGTGCCTTGGTACATTCTCTCCTCTAAGAATTAGTGTATCCATATCAAGGTTTGGCCAATGTAGTTTCGTTGTAGGTAGGATGTGTTCATGTAAACCTCTTCTTTCTTTTGTTTGGAACAATCTTCTTGATTTTGAAATCCCATGTTCACATTCTTACAATCACCTCATTAATGTGTTTCTTTTTCCTTTTAAACTATCTATCCAAGGTTTAATCATAGTATGTTGGCCTTTCTCTGGTGGTTCAACTGTTCAATCGTTGTAGTAACTTTTGTTAGTTGTGATTGTCCATAGTTGGACCATGGAAAAATTACACTGTGGTCATTGACAAACCCTCATTGACTTTGTCATCGTCAACTTCACAAATGGCTTGTCCAACATTGACCATGCCTTTGTCAGGCATGCTTATGTTGATGAGTTCTTGTCAACGACTTTATTAGTCATCCACCTTGTTGATCATCTTCTCTATCAATGGCTATTGTTTTTATGATCCCTCTAATGAGCACTCTCATATGAGTGCCATACTTGTCCACAACTGCCTTGTTGGCACGTGTTATTGTTTTAACCCTCATTAATTAGCATTATATTAACAAGTGTTAGGACCATAACAACACATTGCTTGTCGAGAAATAGTTTGTCAATGAATGTCTTATATTATCGAGGACTTTTTCATTGTACCTTTCCACTTGTAAACAAATTGTGATCCACTCTGAATCACGTAGCCATTTCTTTGACCATTCAACATATTTCAAAATCTTTGGCATACTTGACCAAATTTAGTTTTCTATGCCGGTCTTGTTAAAGATCCTTTTTGGATCACACCCCCCATAATTAGGAGGCTTTTGGCATGCAAAAGCTTACTTAATGAATAAGAGTAGTTAGGGACCTAACCTCCCTAACCCCTTACGTAGGTAGAACAATATATTTCCATGTAATAAAGGCCAATATTAATAAGACCTAACAATAAGGAAGAATAAGTCAAATGTAAGAAGACCTAATAGAAGCTTTCGCTTCTAAAAGGATCTTCCTCTAAATTGGTCTTTTGGATAGACAGATTTAGTATAAATAGGAGTAGAGGGTATGAGAAGTTTTGTTTTGGATATTATTGTAATAGAGCTCTGCTTTGTTGGAGGTTTCCCCCTCAAAGAGGCAAGTGAACATTGTTATCATTAATCAAGGTGCTCTTTCTGGTGTTATTCTAGTATTATTCTGGTATTGTTCTGGTCATATCATTGTTTTTCTGCCATTTATAGTTGAAATATTTATGTTTTGCATACTATTTTATATTTGGAATACTACAAGTGGTATCAAAGCACTTTCTTTGGTAGAAAATTGTGGGTTGATTTTTTTCAGGTTAGAGACGTATTTCAATGTCTTAAAGCTACAAAGATCTGTTGTTATGTGCATAAACCCATAGTTGGGGAGTCATACACACAGGAAATACAAGTGGTACTTAAGAGCACATATGTTGGCCACCCTTGTAATCCTTGTTGGTACCCCTTCGAGTGGTAGCACATCAGACAACCCATGTATATGGATCGACCTAGATCTTTTGAATCCCTCCATAAATAAACTGATTGGCCACCTGACTGCTATAGTGCCACCGAGAACAACACTCGGGAAGATACTCTCTAGTACCTGGGTAGTCGGGTAGTACGGTTAAGGGCATAGTCTAGCCTCCTTAGTTGGTTCCTTGAGATATTGGGTCGAGTACTACTATTGGACCCTGCACGTATATCAAAGAGCTATAGCACAGGGAAAACCCTTGTTTGTAGACACCTTGCATACCCTAACCCTTGGGATGGAAACAAAAACATAACAGACAAGATCTATTGCCACACAACTGCGCCTCCTACATTTGGGTTGTGAAATTACTACACATTTCTTCTTGTTAAGAATTTGGGCATTTCAACACTGTAGTGTTCTTCAAATTGGAGTATAACTCCATAGGAGTAAATAAAAGACGTCTGGATCCTGTTGGAACCATTATTTGAGCCCTATCTAGTTGGATTTCTCTCTTCGCCCTTATCACAATCATACCTATCATTTTTAGCAAAAACAATTTTCTCGTGGACCCGACCCTCTTCCAACACCCTTATTTGGGCCTTACCCCTTTGGATTCCCCTCGTCGCCCTAATCATCATTATACACTTCACCCATAACCCATTTTTTGTGTGGTCCCACCCGTCCCTTTTCATTTTCTCTCTTCATCACGGCCCACACCCATAGCCAAGGCTTGGAAGCTCGCTTCAATTCCTTGTACTCTAATTTCATAGAGACCCAACAGGAAGTGCAGCATATTAGTGTCAATTTTTCCACCATCAATAAAAACATGCATTCCTCTCTAGATACCAATTTTGCCACCATCAATAAAAACATGCATTCCTCCATAGACATCAAAATGGAAACCATCAAACAGGACCTTGCTACCATATTGCATCCTTCACTACCATGATCTATGCCAAGTTGAATATCCCTGCAGATCTTCGATCCTTTGACCCACCTTTGCACTTCGAAGTTGAAAATTCCTTTAATTCCCTGACTTTTCAGCCCCATCACTTTCAGCGTGACCTACGCCTTCCGCGTGTGGATGTGAACAAATTTGATGGCTCAGATCCCACTAGTTGGGTAACTCAAATGGAACATTAATTCTCTTTGTATGGCATTACGGATGAGTTGGCTAAACTCTGGTATGGTGTTCTCCATTTAGATCAAGAACGTTAGCAATGGTGGCAATGGAGAAAAACTCTCTACCAATGGTATATGGCTTGGACACAATTTGTGGCAGAGCTTTATGAACGCTTTGACACTGGTACCAACCATTTAGGTCGTTTGACAAAGTTGAAAAAATCTGGCACGGTGGAAGAATTTATAGCCTCTTTTGAGCGATTGGCTTTCCATACAGAGGGCATGTCTGATGTTTTTTTTTTCTAAGAATGTTTTATCAATGGTCTCAAGGATGAGATTTGTGCCCATGTCCTCATGGCTTGGCCTCAGATTTGGGTGGAAGATACTAAAAGAGATAAGGAAGCACAACAGGTTGTCTCTTCTCAAACCAGAAAACCCTCCTTTATTCCTCTCCCTAAACCAGTCACTCCCACTCCACTAAAGATCCGGAAATTGATTAGGGCAGAAATGGTTGAACACCAACTCAAAGGCCTTTGTTATAATTGTGATTACAAATATTTTCATGGACACAAGTGTAAGGAAAAAAAATCTTTTTATGGCCATCTTCGAGGATGTGTTCGGAAGATGATGTCAAGGCCCCCCTGTGGTCAAGTAACCTGAACCCACTGACATGACCCCACCCTATGACCCTCCTGAAGTAGAACCAGTCATTTCCCTGAATGCTCTCACTGGGTTCTCTACTCCCCAAACCCTCAAGATAATTGGTTACATTAAGCATTATAAGGTCATCATCCTTGTTGACAGTGGAAGCACCCATAATTTTATTCATCTCCACATTTCCCAAGAAACTGATTGCTATATGTGTGTAATCAATAATTTTCAAATCATGATTGTGAATGGCAGGTCCATGAAATGTGGGGGGCATTGTGAAGATGTGAGTCTCCAAATTGGTCAATACCACATGAAATCTCATATGTCTGTTATCGACATGGGCAGTTGTGACATTGTGTTGGGTGCAGAATGGCTAAGGACTTTAGGTCCCATTCTCATGGATTTTAAGGAATTAACCATGCAATTCAACCATGAGGGTCAACAATATACATTCCAAGGCATCACCGTCGGTTCCCCAAAGATCGTCAAATCCCATCGCATGGAAAAGATCCTCAAAAAAGGGCATTATGGCATTATTGCACAACTCCATTCCATTCACGCCACTGAGACACCCTATGTGTTGCAGGACCTCCAATCCATCCTCTCCAAACATCAAGTTGTTTTTTCCACTCCCCAGGGACTTCCTCCTTCCCGTGGTGTTCATGATCATTCCATTCCCCTTGTCCCCGGTAGCCTTCCTTCCAATGTTCGTCCCTATTGTCATCCATTTTCCCAAAAAAATGAAATTGAGAAACTTGTTCAAGAAATTCTCACCACAGGTGTTATCCATCCTAGTACGATCCCCTACTCTTCTCCTATGGTCATGGTCCTTGAGAAATAAGTCTCTTACTGCATGTGTCCTGACTTTTGCGCCCTCAACAAACTCACCATCAAAGACAAATTTCCCATTTATGTCATTGATGACCTCTTGGATGAATTGAGTGATGCTCAATTATTTACTAAACTTGATCTTTGTTTTGGCTACCACCAAATGCATATGAATGAGGCAGACATTCCTAAGACTACATTTCAAACTCATGAGGGCCACTATGAGTTTTTGGTCATACCCTTTGGCTTGTGTAATGTTCCCTCCACTTTCCAAAGCCTCATGAATCATTTCTTTCGTCCTTTTCTCTGTGATTTTGTCTTAGTTTTCTTTCATGATATCCTCATCTATAGTAAAACCTGGACAACCCATCTTTCTCATGTGGATCAAGTTCTACATCTACTCTCTTAGCACCAATGTTTCCTCAAACAATCTAAATGTGCTTTTGGTGCCTTGGAAGTCGAGTACTTGGGTCATATTGTTGTCAAGGCAGGTGTCAGGGTGGATCCTAAGAAGATTGAAGCTATGCAGGATTGGCCTCACCCAAAGAATCTCAAAATATTGTGTAGATTTTTGGGTTTAGTTGGTTATTATCACAAGTTTGTTAAGAATTATGGAAATATTGTGGCACCTCTCACTACTCTCCTTAAAAATAATTCTTTCACTTGGACTCCAGCAGCTGATCAGGCCTTTCAAACCTTGAAGGAAACCATGTTCACCACTCCAGTCCTAGCCCTTCCTGAATTCACAAAGATCTTTTTCCTAGAATTTGATGCTTCCAGGAGAGGAATTGGAGGCTGGAGAAGTCCTTATAAAAGAGGGTCAGCCTTTGTCCTTTACCAACAAACAACTGTCAGAGCGACATTTGGGCCAATAAATCTATGAAAAGGAAATATTGTTTATTTTGTATGTAGTGGATCTTTGGCACCTTTATCTATTGGGGAAGCACTTCCAAATTAAGACAGATCATCAAAGCCTCAAGTATTTTCTAGAACAATTCTCTTCCTCCCCGGAGAAACAAAAATGGGTGACTAAACCCTTTGGATATGATTATGAGATCATTTACAAGAAAGGAAAAGACAATGTGGTTGTTGATGCACTTTCACGGAAATATGAAGATGAAGGGTCCCTTTTTTCCTTCTCCTTCATTGTACCATATTGACTCCATGTTGTTCGCCAATAATGGCTAGAAGATCCCAAAATTTTGCATCTGATCCAACAATTGTAGGCCAATTCTCCAGTTTCCCCAGGGTACTCTTGGCACAATGATGAGCTTTGCTACAAAGGTCGTTTGTATTTAAGTAAACAATCATAACTTAAATCCACGATACTTTCTGAGCTTCATGCTACACCCATAGTTGGGCACTCCGGGTTTACCAAAATCTATGACCGGGTCAAACGTTCTTTTTTCTGGGATGGTATGAAATAGGACATTCACAATTTTGTGGCATAATGTGATGTTTGTCAACACCACAAGGGAGAAACCGTCAAATCTCCTGGCACACTACAACCGCTTCCGATTTCACCTACTATTTGGAGGAATATATCTATGGATTTTATTATGGGCTTACCTAAATCGGGCAATAAATCAGTCATCATGGTGGTTGTTGATTGACTTTCCAAGTATGCTCATTTATGTGCTCTTCAACATCCATTTACCACCTCCATTGTGGCTCAACTTTTCATACATTAGGTATTCAAGCTTCATGGCATGCCTCATTCTATTGTTTATGATCGAGACCCCACTTTCACTAGAAATTTTTGACAAGAATTGTTCAGGCTATAGGGCACCCAATTGCATCTCAGCACAGATTATCATCCCCATACTAATGGTCAAATTGAAGTTGTGAACAAGTGTTTGGAATCATATTTGAGGTGTTTTGCATCAGAAAGGAAAAATCAATGGGCTCAATGGTTACCACTAGTTGAATGGTGGTACAACACTTCTTAACATACAACTACTTGCATGACTCCTTTTGAAGCAGTATATGGAAAAAATCCACCTTCAATTCTCTCATACCTGTCAGGTGTCTCGAAGGTCCAGGCGGTTGAACAAATGCTTACAGTTTGAGAGGTTGTTCTTCGTACGCTCAAAGAGAATTTGTTCATGGCCCAAAATCACATGAAGCAACGGGCAGATCAAGGTCACTCTGAACATCAATTTGTTGAACGAGACCAGATGTTTCTTCGATTGCAACCTTATAAGAAAAATTCCCTCAACGCTGACCATTGTTAGAAACTGGGGCCCAAATTTTATGGTCCTTATACCATTCTCAAGCATGTGGAACATGTGGCCTATCAGTTAGCTTTGCCCATTCATTCTAAGCTCCATCCGATTTTTCATGTCCCATGCTTAAAGAAGGTGATTGGAACTAAGTGCCAAACTCAAACTAGCCTTCCCGAGTTGGATGAAGAAGGCTCCATCTAGTTGCATCCACAAGTAGTTTTGTACCAGCATGAGCGTTTTCTATGCCAGCACACCATCAATGAAGTATTAGTCTAGTTGAAAGATACCACTCTGGCAGATGCCACTTGGGAACCAATTACCATTTTGCAACAATTTTCTCATCTCAAGCCTTGAGGACAAGGTTGTTTTTACGAGGGAGGACATGTTAGGGACCTAACCTCCTTAACCCCTCATGTAGGTAGAATAATATATTTCCATGTAATAAAGGTCAATATTAATAAGTCCTATCAATAAGGAAGAATAAGCCAAATGTAAGAAGACCTAATAGAAGCTTTCGCTTCTAGAAGGATATTCCTCTAGATTGTTCTTTTGGATAGACATATTTAGTATAAATAGGAGTAGAGGGTATGAGAATTTTTGTCTTGGATATTATCGTAATAGAGTTCTTCTCTGCTAGAGGTTGCCCCCTCGAAGAGGCAAGTGCAAATTTCTATCATTAATCAAGGTGCTCTTTCTGGTGTTATTCTGGTATTATTTTGGTATTGTTCTGGTTATATCATTGTTGTTCTTCCATTTCTAGTTGAAATATTTTTGTTATGCATACTATTTTATGTTTGGAATACTACACAATGAATATGAGTGGCAAGTTCTTATTTTATGTTTGGAATACCACACAACAGCGAGTGCAAGTCTTTGGGAGGGAAGGAGGGAGGGAGGGAGGGGAGCTAGCCCTTGACACAAAAATAAGTTAAAGGAATTTTCTTGGGGGCTAAGCAATACCACAAATAATGAGGAAAAGGCTTATGTATCCTAAAAAATAAAGGATTTCATTGCGCTGTGGTGATTGGTGACTCTATGATCATTATAAGGGTGTTTTTATCTTGTAATATTCCTTCTAATCTACAAATATCTAGATTCTATCAATGATATCTTGAGGTGTGTGAATAGTTTGACTCATCATTTTTTTGTGTATACCAAAACATCAAGAAGGAGGTGAATACTCAAGCCAACGAATGTGACTACCTTGAGGAAGTAAAGCTATGTTAAAAAGAAGTGGAAATTGTATCCTTCTCCATGTGCCCCCCTCCATGAATGTAATTAGAGAAGCCATTGTGATAAGAAACATACACCATATCATTCATTTACAAGGTGGAGGAACCACCATCAATCACCACCTTATCACATTCATTTCTCCATTCCTTTGCACAAGTGGAAAAACAGAGGGTACCATGTTAGAGAGGCATTTTGCATGTAGGAAGGATTGGTGATCTAGGGGTTTAATTCCAACAGTGAAGGTTTCACAAGGCATTGTGCATTTGAAAGGGAAGAGTCTAGCTCCACAACTTGTTCTTTGTGCTTCCTTTGCTACATATCCCTCACCATTGTGTGTGTATTCCCATGGTGCACTTCCATTGTAAAAACCAATGTTGTCATTTTTGTGATTTGAATGACCTACAAAAAGGTTTAAAAGAATGTGAGAAATATGTTGTTGAAACTAGTGGGAATGTGACATAATCAACTCTACAATATACTAAATGGAAAGAGGGATTTGAATGACAAATGAAAGAGCACAAAAAAATTAAAAACCAATGCACCATAGACACTCGTGAACATATTCTTGCTCTACACAAATGGGAGAAGGAGTCCCAAGTCCTATTGAATGTACAATAGGGGAATAGGTTGATATGGATTCAACCATTGCATCTATCTAGTCTCAAGTGGAGTGCATAATGCATGGGGTCTCACTACTAAAATACAAGTCTATAGCATCATTGTTTTGCATCATCATAGCCCATTTTTTCATTTTCAATTTTTTTGCTAGAAGGCATCATGATTTTGTGACATGTTTTTTTGTCCTATTTGCATTAGTTTTGCATTGTATAAACAATTTTGAAAAACAAATTAATTTTACCTCACATCATTTTTATGTATAATAGCATTGTTGTTTCTTCAGTTTTGTGTCATCTAACATTGTTAAAACTTGTGGTGCATCAAGATCATCGTGATTGCATCACGTTGTCTCAAATTAGTGCCATATATATGATTTAATATATCCTTGTTAGTGTCATAATAATATATTCGATTAAAATACTACATGCTATGAAATTGTCATCGTATTTGTACAAAACTTTGTTGCCATTCTTCTAGGGACTTCCAACTGATCGTTGACAAGAGTATTGCAAATCACGTTAGGGAAAATTATGGAATGTATTCCTTAGATGTGGATGACTACTTATATTATTATTTGGTTCACTTCTATTGTGTTATTCATGTTGTTTAATGTGGTGATTGGAACCATTGTTGTTACATATGGAATACACCAAAATAACATGAATCTATTTAGGCTTGAATTCTTTCTATTGCAAAATCTAAGCCAAAAATTGTATATATACACACACATGGACCTGTGAAAAACAAATCATCTGAGGTCTTGAATCATAATGTAATTGTGAAGGATGGAGGGGGGGAGGGGAATCAACTTGATTCTATTTTTGAACATTCTCGAGTTTTAAAAAGATTTAATATTTACGTCAATGATGCATGAAGTTGCTATCTATTTTCACACTCTCCTGGGATGCAACAACCTATTTTCATTGAGAAAAAATAACTAATTAATGGTGCTTCTTGGTGTGGGATTTGTTGCACTTCATGTTGCAAGATGAGTAGCTCCTTCCCACCTTGGTTGGGCAAGGGATCCCTTCTATTACCCCCCAAAGGTGTCCATGAAATTGTTATGCCTTTTGAGGGGGACTATATTAGCAATTCCAGTATTCTTAAAACTGAGGGACCGACTTGAAAAGTCTCACCATTAACAAGTGCATGGTTGTCATTTTTGCAATTACTCGCTCGTCTAACTTGATTTTCTGGTTTATATCCATTAAATCTAGATAAGGATTACTATGTCCTCTATTAATAGTTGGAATCATGTGACCTTATCTGAGTTGTTTACTCTCTTCTTTTTTAGTTCAGTGTAGTACTGGATGACTTAATATAAGCATGCCTTGGTTTCTTTTAGATGTTATTTTCATTTGTATTCAAGTATGGATTTCAATATGAAGTTGTTTGGGATTTCTCTCTTGCTAAATACGGGTGGATTTTAAACAATATAAGATACAATACTTTTCTAACTACATGAAGGAAACTTGGGTTTCAGTACATTAAAAATATTAAAAAACTCATTGGAGCGATATAAACAAAACAAGCACATAGTAAGAGCCAGTATTTACCCTAGAAATTCTTTACCAGGAAAACAAACCAACAAATATATATCTTCATTAATCCATTTGCAAATCTAGCCAAGATGGTCAAAGAATAAACCACTTGAGGCATCTTATAATGGAAAGCACCACGCCTTTAAATAGGATTCATCACATCACATCAAACACCTAACCTCCTCAAAGTTGATAACCAAGTATCCAAAATTACAACATGCCCCCCTTAATTATGTCACATAGGTCTATGTCTAGAACTTACACCAATGATCCAACAAACCAAGGGTATTCATGTCAAAACAAGGTCTTGCAACCATATGCCCATTTACATGTGTTTAACTCCAACCCCAAAAAATACCTACCATTGTATACCAAAACATATGATACTATAAAACATCTACATGTTAATTGGTGCAAACCTTCTGCCCTCAGGTTGAGATCTACGCAGGATCTTCTATAAACCACGACAAGGGTTAATTGAACCCCTTGTTTAAACCTGCAAAGGATTTCGGGTCTCGCGAGTTGGGCACTTCGAATGCAATGCCACAGTTCTTGGCAATAGCCAAAATGCGAAATTGTGAATGGGATTAAGGTGCAAGCTCCTTCTTCAACCCCTTTTCCAATATGACCACAACCAAGCCTTACACAAGCACCTTTCACAACTCCCGACTTCGCGAGTTGGAACACCAACTTCTCGTGCTCTCCCCTTGCGAATCCCCAAAACATGATCCGTCAACGAAGTTTGAATCCACCCAAAGTGACGAGCGCACGCCACTTGTCACCTCTACTTTACTCTACTTACGGGGTGAGTTCTTGCCACCTGTCCACACAGATTTTTCAACTTTCGCAACTCGAGAGAAAAACCAACAATCGTTCCTCTTCCTCTATGGATCCCTGACTCTAAAATTGTACACTCGAAGAGATCTACGGCTGTGTGCCTCCCTTGATCCAATGGTCTTGGCTATATTGGGATTTCTCAACCCGAGAGTTTGCAACTCTCGAGTCCAACCTTGAACTACTCCACTTCCCAATCCCTGATATGGCGAATTCACATACGAGATCAATGGTCCTTGTTGATATGGATCTAACGGTCACTAATCCTCCTAAGATTATGGGTGTTGAAAGACTCTCAGTCTTAATCCCTCTATTGGTCTATAAGATCCAACAACCTACGAAACTTCGGCACTTCTTCCTAAAGTGATTCCACCATCCGTTTCAACTTCTCAAGGACTTCCACCAAATGACTTGGCATCCTTCCTCCTAAACTTGACTTCTGTGAGGCAATTTCGACCTCCGCCTTCCTTTGAACACTTCAAAGGTTCTATCCTTTCTGAGCTTTCGCTTACGAACTCAAGGCTTTCAAAAGGGTCCTTGCACGCATTCCTTGCGGAAAATTTTCAAATAACTGTTGGTTATTTGGGTATTCGGCTCTGTGTACTCTTTGCAATAGAGAATTCTTCAACTCCCCTGTGAGTTTGAAAGAATTTGTCCCCTTCTCCCAGCCTGCGCACACTTTTCATGGCCCTGTGCTCTGCTAGCACTCTTGCATGTAAAGGCACAATTTGAATCTCCTCTGAGAGTTCTAAGATGAAACTCAGAGCCTGGTCGACGCACTCCTTGCAGACCCTCCACTGCACTCTTTGCAGGAGTTCTCAGAAAGAGAAACAACTAAAACTCATTCTCCCCTTATCCAGAATTCAAGCACTCAACATAGAATTCTAGAGCATACACACACACATAACATTGAAGAAAAATGCATACAGAGAATGCAAACAAGCCTGCAACATACCATTTAACAGGTGGTTCCAACAACCATAACAAACACATAGATTGGAATCAAAACTTTCTTCTATTAATTCCAGTACTCCTGTACATGGTAAACAACAACTAAATTGCATAAAATTCTATGTTCTCCTCTATTCTTCTCTGCATCTCTACAGCTTACAAATTCTAAATTATGTTACAATGATACAAGGGTTGAGGGTGTCTATCATCTGTTTTCCCTCCTACACTTCTAAACTGTCTAATCTATCAAATTAAATCTACCTACTTGCATTAAACACACATAAATTCCTTTTACATTCGACATATAGGAACATACTCTCTAAAATCAGTTTGGATATTCAGATATAAATGCAACTTCACTTTCCTCCCATCCATTACATTAATGTTTCAGATTTTGAAATTCACAATGTTTTCCCAAAAACGTATTTAATTTTCTCTGGACATCTAGTTATCTCCTCGGTTTTAGGCAATCACTTGGGCTTTATATGATGCTCCTACATCATACTCCCTCGCTTGAAAATTTTCATGAACTCTTGCATGGTCTGTCCATGTCTTTGAATTTCTGCTTCATTCTCCTAGTTGGCATCTTCAATTGGATGTCCTTTCCACTTGAAAAAATATTCAAAATACTCTTTTCTCCTGGTCTTTCTGCTAAGCCTCTTGTCAGTTATTCTTTCCATCTGTGGCTTTTCAGCTACAGGCATTTGTTTCGTCCATGGAATTTCTTCCTGTTCACCCTCTTCTCCTACTTCTTCAGCTCTGTAAGGGTACAAATCCGTGACATTGAATATCGGTGAGATTCTGACCCCATCAGGTAATTCAATCTCATACGCGTTTGCCCCAAATTTTCTTATGACCTTGCACGGTCCAATTTTCTTCATCTTCAGTTTTTTGTATGTTCCCCTTGGGAACCTTTCCTTCCTCAAATGTGCAAGAATCAAATCACCAACTTCAAATTGAAGTTCTCGCCTGTGTTGATCTACTCTACGCTTGTACTCTTGACTCGAATTCTGCAATCGCTCCTTGATTCTTCTATGAAGCTCCTTCATTCCTTCTGCAAACTCCTCTACACTAGCACTCCTGAATTCAGCTTGTTCTGAATCTTTCAATTTAGAGACTCCCCTTGGCTACATCCCATATACAATTTAGAATGGACTCTGTCATGTGCTTCTATTGAGTGAATCATTGTAAGTGAATTCCACCTGTGGCAGAATGTGATCCCATTGACTGTGGTGTTCAGTCACTAAGCTCCTTAACAAATCTCCCAAGCTCCTGTTCACAACCTCTGTTTGTCCATCCGTCTGAGGATGATACGTTGAGCTAAAATACAAGTTTGTCCCCAACTTCTTCCACAAGGTCCTCCAGAAATCTCCTACGAACTTGGTATCTCGATCATAAATGATACTCCTTGGCAAGCCGTGAAGTTTGATGACTTCCTTGAAAAACAGGTTTGCAATATGAGTTGTGTCACTAGTTTTCTGGCATGGTATGAAATGTGCCATCTTTGAAAAACTGTCTACCACTACAAAGATTGAATCATATCCCCTTTGTGTCCTTGGCAGTCCTAATATGAAATCCATGCTCACTGCGTCCCATGGCCTTTCGGGTATGGGTAATGGTTGATATAATCCTGTGTTCTACCTTTTTCCCTTCGTGTGCTGACAAATTTTGCACCTGTCCACAAATTTCTTCACATTTGTCCTCATCCCTGGCCAGTAATATGAGCCATTCAATTTTGAGAATGTTTTGTCATGACCAAAGTGTCCGACCAATCCTCCACTGTGCTTTTCCTTCAACAAATTCTCCCTCATGGAGAATTTCGGAATACATAGTTGATTTCCCTTGAACAATAGTCCATCCTGGATCATGTACTCTGTCCATTGGCTTCTGTCCCTGAGAATTGGATTCTTAGACGCCTCATATGCCTCTTTGAAATATGGATCATCCTCGTACATTTCTTTGAGGTTATCAAAACCCAAAGTCTTGACTCTGAATTCCTGCAATAGCAAAGATTTCTTGTTCAAAGCGTCAACAACTTTGTTAACATTTCCATAAATATGATTAATCACAAAAGAAAAATTCTGCATGTATTCAACCCATTTAGCATGTTTTAGGTTCAATTTCTCTTATTGAGTTATGAATTGCAAAGCGTGATTATCACTATACAAAACAAACTCTTTTGGAACCAAATAGTGCCTCCATTTCTTCAGTGCTTATATGACTGCGTAGAATTCTTTGTCATACATGGAGTACTTAATCTTGGCTTCATTCAGTTTTTCACTGAAATACGCAACCGACCTATTGTCTTGGCTTAAGACCGCTCCAATGGAAAATCCACTAGCGTCACACCTAACCTGGAATGTCTTGGTGAAATATGGAAAAACCATAATTGGTTGCTCAATGATCTTCTTCTTCAGCAGGTTGAAGCTCTTCTCCGCTTCCTCCATCCAGTGAAAAGGTTTATGTCTTTTCTTCACCGTATCCATCATCGGTGCGCTAATTCCACTGAATTTTCAGATGAATTTCCTATAGAAACTAGCCAAACCATGGAAGTTTCGAACTTCAAACACGCTCTTCGGCGATGACCAATCCTTAATTGCCTTTATCTTTTCCGGATCCATTTTCAATTCATTTGCAGAGATAACAAAACCCAAATAAATGAGTTCTATCCTCATAAATGATGATTTCTTCATGTTGATCAACAATTTCTCTTGTTGTAACCTTCTAATCACTACAGCTGAATGCTTCAAATGTTCTGCTTCAGTTTTGCTGAAAATTAATATATCATCAAGATATACAATGACAGATTTCCCAATGAAATCCTTCAGGACTTCGTTCATTAACCTCATGAAATTATTGGGCGCATTTTTCAAGCCAAATGGCATGACAAGCCATTCATACAACCCTTCATTCGTCTTGAATGTTGTCTTCCATTCATCACCTTCTCTCATTCTAATATGATGATATCCGCTTTTCAAATCAATCTTTGAAAAAACCTTTGCTCCACTCAAGAAATCCATTAAGTCATCCATCCTTGGCAATGGGAACCTATACCTGATGGTAATTTTGTTGATTTCCCTTGAGTCTATACACATTCTCCAACCACCATCCTTCTTTGGGCTGAGCATTGTTGGAACAACGCATGGACTCAAGCTCTCCTGAATCAATCCTTTGTCCATTAAGTCCTGGACCTATCTCTTAACTTCTTCATTCTCTTGCAGCGTCAACCTATAAGCTGCTTTGTTTGGTAAAATGGCTTCAGGTATAATATCAATATGATGGCTTATACTCTTGATAGGTGGCAACGAACAAGGTAGTTCATCCACTACTATATCAGCAAATTCTTCCAGCAACTCCTGGATTTCTTCTGGTAAATCGTCTATCCTAGTGTTGTTCAAAACAATTTTGGGCTTCCTAACCAAAATGAATTGTGGTATTCCTTCTTCTTGACTTCCTTAAGAAGTTCCTTCCCACTCATGAGAAGTACAGTGTTTCTCATCTCTGTTTTCACCTCTTTACCCTTAATTGGCAGCAACATGTGTGTCCTGCCATTTTTCTCCAGAGTGTACGTGTTCTTTCTCCCATCATGCACCACATTTCTATCATATTTCCACAGTCTACCCAGCAATAGATGACAAACATCCATGGGAATGAAATCACATAATATCTCATCTTTATATCCTCCTATTTTAAATTCAATTAAACACTGTTTAGTGACATTTACCTGATGTCCTTTTTTTAGCCACGAAACTTTGTATGGGATCGGATGCGCAAAAGTCTCCAGCT
>SNQJ01S0143463.1:21002-45267 GCA_010110895.2 Picea sitchensis
TGAAAAATATCTGTGTAATGTTTGTATTTTCCATTGTATCTTTTCTGTTCTTTTCTGAATATCAGTTTGCAGTAGATATTGTACAAGGTTAGAATTTACAGGTTCTCTGGCTCCTTCTCCGGTTTCAAGAGAACTTTCCGCATCATCAAAGATCTTCCACCCTTAGCATCCTCTGCCTCAACATTCTGTCCTTGAGCTTTGGCAATGTGAGTTTCACCACCATCTTTCTTCCTATCTAGACACTCATAGGATTTATGTCAGATTTTTCCACAGACAAAGCATTTCACTTCACCTCCTCTGCCTCTTCCTCTTCCTCTGGCTCGAGAAAAAGTATTTCTATTAGCATACTGCCTCCCTTGTGAGCTTCCTCCTCTCTTAGATTGAGTTTGAGGTTTCTTCCCCTCTTCTTTAGGATTTTGAGTCTTGACCTGGGAAATTGTCTTGCCTCTGCTTTGACTTCCGCCTTGGCCTCTTTGACCTTGCTTTCGGCTCAGCTTCTCTTCATCTTTTAGAGCCATCTGATAAGCATCTTCTATGGTTTGAATGGTCATCATGCTCATCTCATCCTGAATATCATATCGTAGACCATTCATATACCTGGAAACTTGCTCATCATCGCTTTCTTGATGACCTGCTCTGATGTTTATCCTATAGAACTCTTCAGTGTATTCTTTCACTGAAATCACCTTCTGTCTCAAATTCTGCATCCTTCGAAACAGATTTATTTGATAATCCCTGGGTATAAACTTGGATTTCATTTTTGCAACCATTCTATCCCAGCTCTTGATTTTCTGCTTGCCCTTGCAACGTTTGTCAGCCTATAGTTCATCCCACCATAGTGTTGCATGCCCTTTAAGTTTGGTAATGACATGTTTAACTTTTTTGTCTTCTTCGACATCCTCATAGTTGAAGTATTTGTCTAGAGCCCTAATCCAATCTAGAAGCTCATCAACATCTAGGTTGCCTTCGTACATTGGAATGTCCATTTTTTACCTAGCACCTATCCTTGCAACATCCATGAATAGGCATTCTTCTGCAACATCTTCGACTGCAACTTCTTCTCCTTTGTTTCCAGCTTCATTTTCACTTCCAGCTTCGCTAATATCCCCAACGTCAACTATTTTCCTCTGTGATGTCTCCATAGCATCAAGTCTGGCACATAATTCACACATTTCTCTTTCCACTGCTGGATCAGGTATGGTCCTTTCTCTTCTTCTCGACGACATGGCTGTAAAATTCCTCTTTTCTCTCTGTTGTAGAAAGTAAAGAATCTATTCTAGGATCTAATACCACAACTGGTGTAGACCTCCTGCCCTCAGGTTGAGATCCACGCAGGATCTTCTCTAAACCACGACAAGGGTTAATTGAACCCCTTGTTTAAACCCGCAAAGGATTTAGGGTCTCACGAGTTGGGCACTTCAAATGCAATGGCACAGTTCTTGGCAATAGCCGAAATGCGAAATTGTGAATGGGCTTAAGGTGTAAGCCCCTTCCTCAGCCCCTTTTCCAATATGACCACAACTAAGCCTTATGCAAGCACCTTTCACAACTCGTGAATTCGTGAGTTGGAGCACCAAATTCTCGTGCTCTCCCCTTGCAAATCCCCAAAACGTGATCCATCAACGAAGGTTGACTCCACCCAAAGCGATGGGCTCACACCACCTGTCACCTCTTCTTTACTCTACTTATGGGGTGAGTTCTTGCCACCCGTCCACACAGATTTTCTGGCTTTCACAACTCGAGCGAACAACCAACAACCGTTCCTCTTCCTCTATGGATCCTCGACTCTGAAATCATACCCTCAACGAGATCTACGGCTGTGTGCCTCCCTTGATCCAACGATCCTCACTATATTAGAATTTCGCAATCCGGGAGTTCGCAACTCTCGAGTCCAACCTTGAACTACTCCACTTCTTGATCCTCGATATGGAAAATTCACATACGAGATCAACGGTCCTCATTGATATAGATCTAATGGTCACTACTCCTCCTGAGCTTATGGGTGTTAAAAGACTCTCAATCTTAATCCCTCTGTTGGTCTATCAGATCTAACAGCCTACGAAACTTCGACACTTCTTCCTGAAGCGATTCCATCGTCCGTTTCAACTTCTCAAGGACTTCTGCCAAATGACTTGGCATCCTTCCTCCTGAACTTGACTTTTGTGAGTCGATTTCGACCTTTGCCTTCCTTTGAACTCTTCAAAGGTTCTATCCTTTCTGAGCTTTCACTTACAAACTCAAGGCTTCCAAAAGGGTCCCTGCAAGCACTCCTTGTGGCAAATTTTCAAACAACTGTTGGTTATTTGGGTCTTCGTCTCTGTGCACTCTTTGCAATAGAGAATTCTTCAACTCCCCTATGAGTCTGAAAGAATTCGTTCTCTTCTCCTAGCCTGTGCACACTTTGCACGACCCTGTGCTTTTCTAGCACTCTTGCCTGTAAAGGCACAATTTGAATCTCCTCTGAGATTTTTGAGATGAAACTCAGAGCCTGGTTAGCGCACTCCTTGCCGATCCTCCATTGCACTCTTTGCAAGAGTTCTTAGAAAGAGAAACAACTGAAACTCATTCTCCCCTTATCTAGAATTCAAGCACTCAACATAGAATTATAGAGCATACACACACACATAGCATTGAAGAAAAATGCATACAGAGAATGCAAACAAGCCTGCAACATACCATTTAACAGGTGGTTCCAACAACCATAACAAACACATAGGTTGGAATAAAAACTTTCTTCTATTAATTCCAGTACTCTTGTACATGGTAAACAACAACGAAATTGCATAAAATTCGTTGTTCTCCTCTATTCTTCTCTGCATCTCTATAGCTTACGAATTCTTAATTATGTTACAATGATACAAGGGTTGAGGGTGTCTATCATCCGTTTTACCTCCTACGCTTCTAAACTATCTAATCTATCAAATTAAATCTACCTACTGGCATTAAACACACATAAATGCCTATTACATCCAGTGGATAGGAACATATGCTCCAAAATCAGTTTGTATCTTCAGATATAAATGCAACTACACTTTCCTCCCATCCATTACATTAATGTTTCAGATTTTGAAATTCACAATGTTTTCCCAAAAACATATTTAATTTTCTATGCACACCCAGCTGTCTCCTCGGTTTTAGGCATGCACTTGGGCTTTATACAATGCTCCTGCATCATTAATTATGTGCATCCTTCATACTCCAAATACAACTACATAATTTGAGTACTTCTTAACCAAGTACTTCTTCATCCTCTCTCTATTGTTTATTATTATGCCATTTCACCCCACTCTCAACATGCCTCATAAACACATGGCCAAGAATATCAAACCACCACTTAAATTTTCACCTTTAATCCAACAACGAGTTGTCTATAACATGCAAAGAAAACTAGATATATACCTCCAACAACCAAGGAAATCGAACCTTCCTCTTCACACTCAGTCAAACAACGCTTCCAGTTCAATGTATAGATAACCTTTAGCAAATAAAAGGAACAAAGAATTCAATCCATCGATGTTGTTCGACCCATGCTTCACTATTGATACATCCAAGGAACCAAACTTAGTTGATCTTCCACACCTTACCTAGGCACATGACTAGTCATTACATTCAACAACACATTTTTTACCACATGTTCAACACAAAGGATAGGGAGAGATCACCTAATGAGAAGTAGATCCATCCATTTTAAATCCATCACATTGATTTTCATATGTAGCACCATAATAAGAGGCTTCTTCTTGACATATGAAAAATAATCCCATATTCATTTGCACAAGAGATCACGGTATCATCCTCTTCTAGATTTGATCAAATCACCATGTAATGGTGGGTCCTACTATTGTGTGTTAATGCACCCATATTTACCACAATGAAAATCTTGATCCAAATTTTATGAGAAGAACAAAAAGAATAGGGATCTATATTATTAACATAGAGATACAATGAAAAATAACAGAGATACAGTAAAACTTGGTTTCTATTCAATAAAGAAATATGTTGAAATTGTAAAATGCAGATTGAAACAAGCTTGCTAGAATGGTGGCAGCTTATCTCTGAGAAGAGATGTGATGGTTGTGCTCATTTGCAAGAAGATGATGATTAAAATGAGGTTCTAGAGGATTTTTTTAACATAAATAAAATCCAAAACCCTAACCCCGGAAGATGAAATGCCAAAAGTCATGTGGGCCTCGATGGGGTAAGTTGGTATGTCAAGCTCCCAAGGGCGTAAATTTTTCATACGATCTTTGTTTGGGGTGTACAATAGCTAGTTTGAAAGGTCTATCTGCGGAATACACATTTTCCCATCACACTCTAGATAAAACCTACAGTGTGACTGTGGTGGGCCCATAAAACGTTGTTTAGGGTCTCAAAATGACCCTGGAAGTTTGAGACTAAAAAATATGTAGAAAAATTGCCAAGGTGGAAACCCTTGTTTTGAACTAGTGGAATAGGTGGGTGGCCACCGATTTCTGCCTAGATCAATCCTCTCCCCTTAGGAACTAGTGGTATCCATTGCCTGAAGTCCCCGAGGAATATTTTGTTGAATCTGAACCTTGGTGAGTTGCTCGCCTTGTTGAAGAAGTAGTCTTGCTTAGCTTGTTGAAGGATTTTATGAACCTGTTGTTGGAGGGGTTGGATCTATTTAATCAATATAGCTGCATGATTTTACAGAATGTGGGAGGATTATGTCAGTGAATATGAAATAGGAATATCTTGGTGCTCTTCTACAATCTTGTTGATCTACTTCTACTGGGTAGAAGGGTCTTGGGTCGAGGCTACAGTGGTTGTAGTGTGCTTCTCTTCTGACCAAGTTGTGAAGAGGTGAAACTTTGTAGTATGAGAGATTACTTTGCAACATTTTTTTTTTCGGTACAATAGTCAAAACTACCTCTGGTATCTTGTAGGACTGACCCATTAGAGTAATAATGATGCTATGGGGTCGAGATTCATAAACAACATGGCGTCTCCACATATATGGCTCGCCTAACAGAACATCACATAATTCTAGTGGGGAAACATCACACAGTACCTCATCCTTGAAGGGCTTGATGTCATATGATAGAAGACACTACTGGCTGACACGAAGATCTCATCCCTGTCGAAGCCATCTGATGTTGTATGGCTATGGGTGTGGTGTTGTTGGAAAATCCAACTACTTGACGACCTCTACTAAGATGAGGTTCTTCTAGATTCCACTATCAAGAATAAAATGCAGTGGGGTCCCCTTCACCCACATCTATGAATGGAAAAGGCGCCCCCCCTCCTCAGAATCCTTTGGTTCTTCTAGTTGGATTTTTGTGGTCGTGACAATAACAATGGTTTCTGCATCAATTATCCGTCTCCTTTTATTATTGTTTTAATCGGAGTTTGAGTCAGGGCTCGACTCTATTTCTTTGAGCTTGGCCACCAATGATTGTTTCAAGCGACATTCATCGGTGTTGTGCCAAGGTATTTTGTGGAAGTCACACCATTTCTCAGTGTCCTTCTTCGTCTTCCCATTACCCTTCTTTTCCTGTGGTTTGGACTAGTTGTATTGAAGTTGATTGCTCTGTGAGTTAGGGCTACCTTTACCATACTTTGGTTGTTGCAGATTTGTAGACCCAAATTCCCTCTTGTTCTATTGCTTAAATTTCTGCTCGATTTTGATAGCTTATCTATAAGCGAATCCCAATTACGAGATGTCCATAAACTCCATATCACTTTGGATGTACTTGTGTAGAGCCTCGCGGTATTTTATAACCATATGTTGCTCACCGTATTTGATACCTAGCTTGGTGTGCAAGGTATGGAAGGTATTTGTGAACTGTGGTACTATTTGGTCCCGCTTTTGATGCAGTGTGGTCCAGCTCATGTACTAGTCATCATAGTTTCCCATAGGGTAATATTTCTCCTTGAGTGCATCCATAAAAAAATCCCAAGTGGGCTCAGCCCCAAATATTCCAGACTCCTCTATGGAACTTTGCTCCCAGTAAGTTCCCCACCAATGTTTGACATGGAGAAGAGCCTTGAGGAGTGCAAAGGTAATCTTTTTCTCTATCAAAAAAATTGTGAACAGAGAAATAACCTTCTAACAAATTTAACCATTTTTCCAAAGCATCTGCATCGATCTGACCTTCAAATATGGGAATATTAAAATTATCTTGTACCTTGAATGGGGTAGTGTCTCCAAAGCGACTGCTTGACAAAGATGCGCATGCTATTGTTGAAAATCGTTGAAAGATTTGAGGAAAATTATCCAACATCTCATTCCTTTGTTGCACGAGGGCTTCCACAAGAAAAAACTTGATGGGATCTTTTTCTCCCACGTCTCTCTTTTCTTCCACCATGGGAGGCCACTTGGGCTGATGAGAGCAGTTGTCCTCAAGGGAAACTAGCTCGAGACCCAACTCTCTGTACCCTGACCTCGTTGGGGACATGCACTAAGAAATGACAATGAGAAACCTGCTTTGATACCATTGATTTCGATTATTTTGAGAACTAAATAAAGGCAGATATATAAAAATGAAATATACAAAGATATTGTGAGATACCCAGAAATATTGCAATAAACACAGAGATATAGTAATGCACAATTTTTATTAATGAAAGAATGTACAGAAACTATAAAAGTACAGAGTGAATGACTCACTAGAATGGTGGAATCTTATCTCTGAGAAGAGATGTGACGGCTATGCTCATTTTCAAGAAGATGATGATTACAATGAGGCTCTAGAGGCCTTTTTAACATAAATAAAATACAAAACCCTAACCCTGGAATATGAAATGCCAAAATTCATGTGGGCCCCGATGGGGTAAGTTGGTACGTCAACTTCTTAAGGGTGTAACTTTTTCATACAATCTCCATTTGGGGTGCTACATGATAGCTAGTTTGAAAGGTCTATTTGAGGACTACACATTTTGTGGTCTCACTTTGGCTAAAGCCTATTTTTGAATGTGGCGGGCCTAGAAAACGTTGTTTAAGTCCTCAAAATGATCCCAAAAGTTTGGGACTCAAAAATATGTAGAAAAATTTCCAAGGTGGAAACCCTTGTTTTGAACCAGTGGAATAGGTGGGTGGCCACCGATTTCTGCCTGGATCACAACCAAACACCACCACCTTATGCACCATTTCTCTTAGAGAGATAGGTCTCTATCATAACCTCTATGAGTATATCTACAATTTACAAACATTTCCTCGATGGATTTTGGCTTAAGACCACTATCACTAGAGATTCTAAATCTGTCTAGCTCTGATACCAAATTAAAAAACCAAGCAGACTGAGAGAAACAAAACAATCACATAGTAAGAGAAACTATTTTCCTTGGAAGCCCTATAGTGGGAAAACCATCCAACAAAGATATATCTTCATTAACCCTTGGCTAATCTGGCCAAGCTGACCAAAGAACATGTTGCTTGAGGCATCTTACAATGGAAATCACCAAGCCTTTAAATAAAGTTCATCACGTTAAATATCATGGGCCACCCAATATCATGTCCCCAAAAACTACCTATGGTAAATGCATTAATAACCAAATCGAAATTAATCTAAGTAATATTTAATCGATTCAAGGTTAACTTCACCAAAAACCACAAATGGATGCAAACATATAGGTTTCTTTGTGATCTAACTCATGAATAGTTATTTTTTCATCCTAAATAGAGAAAAAATTCAAAACAAACTTCAATAGAGACTGATCACATTTTGGTAGCAATGACATGGTATCTTACATCTTTGGTGTAAAATTTCATAGCAAATTTGAGAGGATCTCGAAGAGTTTTAGGACTCCCACAATCATCAATAAAAATTGAAAATTGCATCCTTATTTGGTTTGTTTCAAGCTCTCAATTTTTTGTCCTTTGCGGAGGCCATCCTGGGCTTATTTTTATTTTCTAAACCCTCCATATCAACAAATCACATGTCTAGGTTGATTGAATCAGATTTCATCAAATGTTAATATAGTTTGAAATAATTCAAACATTGACCCCTTTCACTAATAACTAGGTAAGCTCCAGCATAAACTATACAAATAATTTTGTTATATTTTTAGAAAATCTAATGTTTTTATCATGTAGTGCTTGGAACAATATTTTCAACAAGCCCTCATTTTCCCAATTATGAGTTCATATGCCTAGTCTACAAAGTGAAAAAGTTGCATGTCTCTTGGGGGACCAACTTTCATGGTCATGAATTCAATGATCATATTATACTATGAATCATACCTGGAGAGAAAATTGGGTGTAAATATGATGTAGGTTTGTTCGAGACCTTTCCAAGAGTATGTCATATGCTAGTTTTGACCACTGACTATTGAGAACTAATTTTCAGAAGATTGGGACTAGTTTCAAGGTTTTAGAGTTTCCAAGTTGTAGTTTACCTCAAGAAATTTCCAATGACGTATCATTTTCCCTATTCTGAGATCAGGTGACTAACTTAGAGCTATCACAAGTCTCCAAACCATTTTTGATCTAGTTCGGGTAGATTACATAGCAAGGTTTATATATAGATGAATAAGTAGGTCACAACATCAAATCATATTTCTAAGCTGACATCACTGAGGTACTCATCGATACCTTTCCAACAATATTTCATTTGTTGGGTTGTCCTAAAAAATATTTTTCTCATAACATCAAGCTCACTCCTTTTATGAACTCACCCAACTCACATAGGACATAATTGAGCATTTTGTAGCATGGTCGAAGAATTAAGAACCAAAACAAGGAAGATCCACAAGAAAATTACATACGTTCCTCATTATAACCCACATTTCTCACCTAATTACAATGACATGCACCTAATTACAATTTGCATAAGTGAGGAAAATAGTATAATAGTGAAATTCCATCACTTTATCACTAGCATTGATTTCATCCTTGAATTACTTACCAAGTATTTGAAGTGTAAATGGTTTGGCCTCCTCGGGATATATTCGTTTATAATTTCTCTTATAGTGAACATAAAATCTCTTACGACTATCGTCACAAGAATCCTTTCAAATTTAAGAATCAAGAGGCATATGTATAGGGCTAATGTCTCAATGTCATTTTCATGGTATCCCAACCCCCTAAGCATATTTTACTTATTGATTTACCTCAGAGTTAATCATGACTCAACATACATCGACTACCACTAAATAAAAATTATAATGGTAATAATAATAATACTAATTATTATTGTTTTTAATTATAATTATTAATAATTGAGATAATTATATTTTAAAATAATTATAATATTTTTTAATATTAATTATAATAATTATAATTTTTAATTTTTTATAACTATTCTAATCTTTATAAATATAATAGCATTGATTAATTTCGTAGTGTAATTATTGGTAGTAAATTTGATGCAACAATAACTATTATAGTGATGTTTAAATGACATACAATGATGTTAGTGTGACACATCATTTGTATTAGCATCATTATATATGATGCTTAAACAATGGTGTGACAACATGAAAACAATGCATACAAGAGGTTAAGATGATGTGTAAACAACACTACTCAATGCATGGTTTTTACCAGATTTGTAACAGATAACACATTTAGGTTGTTAAGATGACACAAAAAATGACGCAACATCTATATTCGTGTCGAACTCATTATACATTTCTCTTATAAGCTGAAAAGGGGGGGTTTAGTATTTTCATTTTCACATGAGGATTCGGGGAAGAGATTCTTGGAGTTGAAAGGTATTTGTGGGGGAGCTCAAGGGGAGGAAGAAAGGGAGATTTGTGAGGCATCACTAGCTTTCTTGGATTCACAAGTAAGTCTTTTGTCATTTTCTCCTTTTCTTTTATGAAATTTGCATATATAAAACAAAATGGGATTTGGGGTTTGGAGATGAGATTTGGATTATCATTCCTTTTCCCCCATTTTTAAAAATTTGCATATTTTTTTTGTGACTGGTGGAATCAACAACTAGTCAGGCACGTACTCGCATGCCATGAGGTCGTGTTATCCGAATTCTATCACTATAACCTCCAAGCATGCCAACACAACACCTCACATGAAACACAAGGTAAGTTGAGGGTTTCAAATGGTGACTTCACATAATAGAGTACCTTAACAGTCACTACATCATCAACTACTCTACACCCTGAGAGCTTATTCAAATTTGAAGAACATGGGAGTGGTCTTTGTTCCACTTATGTGTGCATGGGTCACAATACTATTTAATATAATATTGTGTCTATGGGTGCAACCACATGTTCGACCACTACCTCAAGGTTCCCCCATGGATCCATGTAAGGCCATTTATTCCTCTCCATCCTCTTCCATTTTTTCTATCATTCCCTCCCTCTTTATCTCCTTCCACACCTCCTTCCTATTCTCTCTCCTCTTCCTCTTCTCCTCTCCTATGTTCTCATTCTTCTTCCTCTCTTCCTCTCCCTCTCTCTCTCTTACTTTCTTACTCTCTGTATTCTCCTTCCTCTTCTTGTTTTCCTCTCATTCTATCCCTATTGATCCTCTCATTCCACTTCTCCTCCCTCTTCTTCTTCCCCTCTTCCACTTTTCGTTTCCTTCCCCCTCCTCTCCCTCTTCCTATTTTTATCCCCCCCCTTCCTCTTCTTTTTCTTCTCCCTATCCCTCTCCCTCATCCCCCTTTTTCCTTTTCCTCTTTCTCTTATCCCTCAACCCCATATGCATTTTCTCTTGATCTCCCACTATAGTACCCTAAGTTCCCTAAGTTCTACTAGAGAATTACCTACCACTATAGTCGAATAAAATTTAAATAGGATTTCCCGATGATTCTCTCACTACGTAAAAGTAAAGGAGCATGTTAGGAATGAATAAATTTCACGTTTTTGGCACTATGTTTAGATCTACTTTTGTTTTCTCTTCACGTGATAGCATCTCTTGTGCTCTCAAGTTAAAAATTACACGCACAAGGAACATCACATCATTACTTTTTTATGTTTTCCGCATATTTTAGGTCAAAATTGAATACACGTGAGTATGTAGTAATTTGATATTTTTGATCCCCTCCACTATCAATAATAATATTTATTGAAGGAACTCCTATTGCATTATTTGAACCTTCTACTTTATATTTTTTTATATTTTTGTGCATCTCAAATTTTCTTATTCTCTTAAATTTCTATATGAATGCCACTAATCATGCATGAATGATTCAAGGAACAAGGTGACCATTCTTTGGCTACCGTTGTGTTGGTCAAAACCATCCTTAGGTATCTTGTAGGGCCACAAATTATGTTGGTGATGCCACGTTTGTCACTTGTATTGAATAAGGGGCATTGCAAAAGGAGGCCATTTTGGCTATCACTCTTTCACATCGCTTGCTTCTACAAACTCATTAGAATTGTCATAGTTGTCAGGATTCATGAAGAAATCTTATAAGAAAGTAATGTATTAAAGGAAAAAAGGTGACTTTGTGATCCAAAATTCACTATTTTATTTTGAAGCTCTTACAAAACTATGATGGTTGTGTTTAAGAAAATGGTCTTTAAGTAGCCCATGACATCAACCAACACATATATCCACCGTGACATAAGAGACAATATCTTTTATGAGTTCCTTGTTGTTGGATAAAGACTTACAAAAGACAAATAAAAATGATGTATCCCTAGAAATTATAGTCATTGAAACAGGCGAAGGAAGAATTATCGGTTTGGGTTTCATCATCTACAACTAATAGAGTTCCACCATCATGACCCTATTTGTATCATCATTCAAATCATTCTGTTTTACCTGGAATCAGATGCAATATTCAAGTTAATAATTTAATATTCCATAAAATCTTTGGAGATGCACATCAAGCCTTGTCCAATATAGATTTCGAAAAGATTCATCAAACTAGTATACAATAATATTAGAGGTTCTAATGTCATACAAGGCTACAAATTGAGTATATTAATCGTAGCCCCTCCTAAATTTGTGTATAGGATTTGTGACATCTAGACTTGAACCCTTGAATAAGAAACTATAAATACATACACATGAATCATTTAAATTCCAAATGATTGTCAACATTTATACATACTTGAGTACCAACACTTTTACTAGTATTTCTATGTTAGGTTCAACAATAGCTAACTCTAACAAATTGGTGCAAGTAGGAGTGATTACATGAGAATTATTTTGGCTTAACTCATCAAATCATTTTTGTTTGGAATCAAATAAAAAAAAAATCATACATTGCTTAGCTTTTCGTTTATTTTTAATTGAAATAGTAACTAGTAACTATCTACATAGTAACTACACTAAGTGCCAAGTTCTTGGAATTTGGAGAACTTGAAGGAAGGTATCATTGAGCAAAAAGAAGACCCTGGTGAGTTGTAATTAAACATTTTTTGATTGTTACGTAATATTGGAAAACATATATTTAATTTATGAAGAATCACATAATTTATATTTCCAATTGTTACTTACTATAGTAAGTGTTATGTTGTAGAAAAGCTTGAAAAAAATGCAACATTTATAAAGAGTATAACCAAAAAAGAGAGACCATACCTAGATATGTATTACTTGAATTCGTTGCAACAAGGATTAAGTTCCAAGGGTCTTGGTCACAATAGATCTTGGCATATTATCAGTAGTACGATTTATCTTGTATTTTTCTATGAAATCTAGAGTGTAATTGCTAATATACTTCATTTTTCATGGTACTTATTCATTCTATGATGTGCATATTAATGTTCGAGTATAAGGCATAGAGATGGTGATGAACTAAAACATAGATCTATCTTGGGAGAAGAAAAAGAAGAGGAAGAAGTCATTGATTTTATAGGAAGGTTGAGCTTGGGGTGATAAATAATATACGATTGTAGTTATTGACTTTGATATGCTTGTATTTTTTTTATTTTGATATGATTTTAACTTTTATCTTTCTTTGATGTAATCTTTTAGTCATTATTCAAGCATTGATAAACTTAATTGATCTTATCTTATCTTAGGTACCAAAGATAAGGAGGGCATTGACAATGGTTTAATCAACTTATGATGTCAAATTCATTTCATCTCCTCATATGTGTACATATTTTTTTTATGTAATATTGTATTCAAAGTTGACATTTAATGTAGTTACCAACTTAACGAGAACTATGACCTCAAAACGAGAACTCTAGCCCTTAAAACCCATATTTTTGCATAAAAAACATGAAAATCAACTCCCAAATTAAAAACTAGTGCTACAGGTAGCACCATTTTTTTAAACGTGGTCAAAATTACAACATTTTTTAAACATGGTCTTCGAAACTCAGACAACAACTTAGAAAAACCTTAAAATCATCACCTAAATAAGAAAGTGTTGTTATGTAAAACAAAATGTTTTTCCCGAAACGTGAACATCATAGCTATTTACGACCTAATTGAAATTGTGACATTGATAACAAATCCCTATGTAAATAAACAACCCAAAATTGGACCCCAAATGGTCACTTGAAAAAATATTTACATTTTTTTTTTTAATTTACATTAAAAAATAAATAAATAGAAAGAACAAAATCTTGGCAATTTTTTTTTGTAAATGACCAAAAAAACACTTTTAAAAAAATATATTCAAAATTCAATTAAAAAAAAAATAAAACATTAAAAAACAAGGTGAAAAAGAAAATTAACTAAAAAAACAAAAAATAAATAAAAATTTTCTCCAAAAACAATAATTTTGATATATATATATATATATATATATTACAAAAGAATCATTAAAAAACCTTTAAAAGTAAATTAAAAAAAAAAATTACTTTAAAAAGGCAAAAAAAAACAAAATTCAACCAAAAAATGTCTAAAATAAAAAATATTAAAAAATCTTAAACTAAAAATTTAAAATTAAAATAAAAGACAAAAAATTCAAAAATGTATATTTTAAAAACAATATTTAAATGAAAACAAAGCAATTTTTTTGTTTGTTTGTTAATTGGTCCAGGCCTTCTTGGCATCGGGATTAACCTTTGGCTTGAGAAACTGCGACTCAGGGGCATCTAAGCCGTCAAAATCACCTGGGGATCGCACTCGGCCTGAGCCACACCAACCCTTAACATGGTTGGATTTTTTGTCCCCGCAGGTTTCGAACCGGTGACTTTTCAACACGGAGTGGCTTAACAGCACACTCTGTCACCGACTGTCCTACACCTCGGGGACGAAAACAAAACGATTTTAGTAAAATCAATAACGAAAGAATAAAAAAAAATATTAAAACCAATTTTAAAATAAACTTCTAAGCATNCTAAGCATATTTAAAAAAATAGAAAACCAAAATTAAAAAAAAAATAAAAATAATAATAATAATAATAATAATAATAATAATAATGTTACAATACAAAACCTATCAATTTTAATTGAAACTAAAGTAAAAAAAGTAAAAAAACGCAAATATAAACAAATTTAATAACATTTAAAAAAAATAAATTGTAAAAAAATAAAATACAATTTTGCAATTGAAATAACATAAAATTTTAATTCCCCCTATGGGGTTACAAGTGGACAGAAGTGGGAGCCAGGTGGCACCAGGCAACACAGGGAGCTATTAATCCTTGTCACCAACCTCTCGTCCCCCCAGTTCGAATGACCGACATTCACTACGACTCAATGGAGGTGCATTGGGCACTACAAGAAGAATTAAGGGAGCCATTCGTGAACCAGGCTAGGTGTACCTGCACCAGGCATGCATTCACCTTGACCTTCATGGCTTCTGCCCACATCAAATCGCAAGGTTTTATGAAAGTTGGGACATCGGACCATTTTTTCATTCCTCCTTGTTGTCTTTCTCGTCTACTCCTCGGTCTTCTCTGGATCTTCCCTAGCTGTTTTGCTTTGCGCCTGCCCAAGCCTTCTCTCGATCCATTCATCAAGGCTTGCAACATGGGAGCGAGGCAAACCCATGAGAGGCCCACTGTATATAGTGCCTTCACTAGATGCAATTGTCTCCCCCCCTCCTAGCTCTCCCTCATTATCTCCAGTTCTCTCAGGCCTCAACAAATCCATCCCCCCACCCTAATTCCCACCAATGACCTTGGTAGCGGCCCTTCCATGGAAGAAACACCCCCTCTTGAGAATTTTTCCCCTCCAGTCAACCATAGCCCTGGAATTAACCCTCCAAGATCCCACTCTTCAGACCATTTCTATGGCATCGATTCTTGTGTGGTGGAGGAAGAGATTCTTCCCAGATGGCAAGTGGACACTCCCTTGAAAGTAATGGTTGTGGTCGACACAAAACAAGACACAATGGACATAGCAGATGCAGGGGATGCAGCTGAAGCAGTAGACATAGTGGAAGAAATGGACGCAGACATGATGGAGGAACCGCCTCCGCCAACCCCAATTTGATTTGTAGAGGAACACCATCAAATCATCTTCGATTTGCGACAAAAAATGGATGAACAAGCCCATATCCATAACTTCTTGGGACAACACTTGCACCTCCTCATGGAAGAGATGATAATTGCTCCAGTTAACAAACGATGTCCAACTTGTGGACAATTCTTTGTCCTAGCCTACAACACTCAGGGATGGCCGAGTCCAAGCTACCTCTCTTAGGTTTTATGGTTTCTTTTTTATTTAGTCAATTTTGTGGAGAATTAAAATTCTTTGTAAAGCTCTGTAAGGCAGTCGACCATAGCCACTACACAGTAGAACATTTTGATAATTTTTGTCAGAAAGGATTTCAGTTACAGTCTCATATACACTTGACTCTGGTGGCCACATGTCCCAGTTTCCCTGCTATGGTGGGGCAGGTGGAAGCCTCTTGTTTTTGTATTGACATGTAATTATGTGAATATTAATATAGTGCACTTTTATTTACAAAAACAAAAACATAAAATTTTGATTAAAATTAAAACCAAAATTAAAAAAAAAAAATTGCAAACCTACATATTATTAGGGTCTCATGGAGGGAGATGCCCGGCATTTCCCTAACCCCCATGGGCTAATCCCTAGTCCCACAGGTCCAGGTCTTAGCCCATGGGGGCTAGGGAAATGCCGAACATCGCGCCCCACAACACCCATGGCGCCCAACCAACCCGCACGGGTTGGTTGGGCGTCGTGGGTGGGGGGCGATGTCGGGCATCGCCCCATCCCCTACGGGCTAAGCCCTAGCCCTGTGGGACCAGGGCTTAGCCCCTAGGGGATGTGGTAATGTCGGCATCACCCTAGCCCCCAGGGGCTAAGCCTTGGCCCCGTGGGACTAGGACTTAGCCCCCAAGGGCTGGGGTGATGCCCGACATCAGCCCCCCATGGCCTCCCATCACCGGTGCATATTTGTTTTTTAATTTGTTTGTTTTTTTATAAAATTTTACATATTTTTTAATTTTTTAATAAAAATGTAATTTGTTTTCTAATTTTATGTTTTTTTTTTTAGTTTTTTTAGTTTTTTATTTTGTATTAAATTTTGTAGTTTAAGTGTTTTAATTTGTTTTTTTTTAGTATATATTTTTAATTGTTTTTTTGTGTTTTTTAAACCTTTCTAAAGTTTGTGGGCCATAAATTTGTTTTTTTACCTTCTTTTTTTTTGTTGTCGTTTTAACTTAGTTTATATATTTGTTTTATTTTTTGGTTTGTTTTTTCCTCTTTAGTTTTTTAAGTTTTTCTTTAATTTTTTTTATTATCTAAATTTGTTTTTTAATTTTTTTAATTGTTTTTAGTTTCAATTCTTTTATTTTTCTTATTTTTTTTAGTTTTTAATTTATCAAAATAAAATTGAATTATATATTTTTGCTAAATATTAAAAAATAGTGTTATTTAACTACAATTTTTTTTCTATGTATTGAAGTAAAGGTAAACAATTTGTTAAAAATGGTGTTTTCCACTATATTTTAAAAGTATGGAACAATAAATTAATTAAGGAGACACAATTATGTGAAAATCTTAACTTCAAAAAAGTAAATGGTAAAAAATATTTTTAAGATTGAAATAAGCATGGAAAAATGACTAAAAATACCATTGAATAAAAAAAAATTGAAAAAATTGAAAATAGATGAAATATAAGCATTTAAAAAAAAATGTGGAAATGGATCGAAAAATTTAAAATATCGAAAAACCACCTAAAAATGGAGAGGGGGTGCTATCGATAGCACCATTTTTAAAGTTGGGTAAAAAATTGGACCCCCCTAAAAACAAGAACTTTGTAGAGTTCTCGTTAAGTTGGTAACTATGTTATTTCCCTAGGGTGGTATCCTACCACTTGTTTAGAAACATAAGAAATTGCATGACTATTTTACGATTTAATTTAAAATTTCATTGTTTTGTTTATATATACATGGTTTCTTGCTTCCATGGTGTGAAATTGTATCAATGTTAGTATGGTAAAATTTCATAATCACATTTATAAATACATGTTTTTTTCTCTCTTTGTATGAGATTGACTAAATGTTAGTGGATGAAATTTCATAATGGTGGTTTATACATACATGGTTTTGTCTCTCATTAGTATGCTATAAAATAAACTAATACTAATCATCAATCTCATCAATATTTAAATATTCTAAAACAATAACTACATAAAATAAATAAAGTAATGATGGTAATTGTATAATCAATAATTAAGTAATTCATAATATTTGAATTAATTGTAATAATGAAATAAATATAAATAATTAATAACTATAATTAGATTAACAAAAAGAATTAAATAATCAATAATGATTATGTTGCAAATATGGCATTAAAATTACACACTTGTGACATTAGTGTGATGCACTTATGATGTTAACACAATGCAAATCAGGTGGAAAAAGATTCAAAGGGATACAAAACAAACACAAATTTTTCATATCACAAAACTAAATGTCACTTCAATGAAAGTACATGAGACACTACTCAACACACTTATTGATGCACAAAATGCTAATATGATGAAAAAAACATGTTTTTGACACAAACTTAATGCAATTTCCCCCCATATTTAATTTTTTTAAATTATGACACAAAATGATGCAAATGCGATGCAAAATAAAAAAGTATTGTGTATCTAGTCACTAAAATGATGATGGTAAAAACGTACGTCACGAAAAAGGATGTTGGTATGACACAAAATATGACACATCCTATAGCATTGCATCTTTCATTGTGTGAACTTCATTTTTTTCAAAACATTTACACTACAATGCAACACTAAAAGCAATGGCACCGTAACACTCCCACTTTAATCCTTAGATTAATTGTAATTAATTATGATCAATGATGGTCTTATCTCAGCAAAGATATAATGTTACCATGCCTTGGCATATGAACATTGTAAATTGTATTATTGTGTAATAAAGAGGTCAAGCAGTTGACTGATGGGTGGAGCACTGTGACTAGCCATGATACCACAAGAGGGAATAGTGAGGGGGTCTATAGGGGGTTCATCATGTTAAGAAACCCAAGCTTCCTTGATGAATTATTTATTTTTGAGAATAATAATTTATTTCCCTTTTTCTTGAATTCAAATCAAATCAGTTAATAAAGAGGGATCGGTAGTTTAACGACCAACTGCCCACAATGAATGGAAGCATGGAAAACTAGCTAGGACAGCAGAAAATTGTCAACCCAGAGTACATTTGGGTACCCATATCAATCCCCCATGATTGAACCACAGGTTCCTTCTAACAGAAGAAAGACTAGGCCCCGATTGAGAACCTTATCGAAGGGTAAAGACATAGACACACAAGGGGGGAGATTGTGAGTATGGACGAAAATTGAGGAAGAAGGAGAGAGAGTATACAGAGAGAGTATTGGATGTGAAATGTGAAACTCATGCAAAGAAAACCCAATCTAATTAGCATAGAGGGTTGTGAATTTGATGCTTATTGGGCAAGGAAGTGGCACTGAGAGGGGAGGACACTGAAGGAATGCAAAAGAAGTGAAGGGACTGCCTCATGCACTTGAATCCAATTGGAAGGCATATGAGAGATTTGTGGAGGCCTTGGACTTGGTCGGTGAAAGGGTTTTTGTTGTTGATTACTGTGAAGGAGAGTGGCCTTCTGATCCAAAATGGATCTAGGAAGGCCTAAATATCAAAATTCTTGGAATCAGAAAAAACCAACATCATTGTGTCTGTCTCATTGCATTGATTTCGGCCATATTTTTTTTTCGCAAATGGACGTCGTATGCGAAAGTTATTGCACTCTTACCGTTTCCCAAATAGGCAAAAAGTCAACTGATCAAAGTCAACAGGTCATATTGCTGACGTCAGCAGTACAACAGGGGATGTCATGATGGCATCATCATGTTGACATTTCATCACCAGGAGGTGACACATGTCACTCAAATTTGGCATTTTCGGGTTGAGTTGGCACTTGTACAGATTTGACACGTGGCACTGTATGGATGACACATGGCAGTCCATACATGACATGGCCCAATAGCAGGCTGAAACGTTGCAGTATAGATGATATTGGGGCTGTATAGATGTTGACATGGCAGGGTGACTATGCAGTATAGATGATGATGTGGCATGACACATGGATGTAGGACATGTGACGTGGCAGGTGACTGGGTTGTACGAAAGCTGACATGGAAACTGACTGGGTTGTATAGTGATGACATGGCATGTTGGATGTATGCTCACTATACGTTAATTGTGCTAGTGACTGTGTGGTATAGTCCAATCACAAGGTGACATGTGGCCCAATCAAAGGGTTCCATGTGGCACCCCAGATTTTGCCAATGTCGGCTAGTTCAAAATATTGTTATGGCTTCTGAGGGATTCGAACCCCTGACCTCTGTGGGCACAACAGACTAACTCCCCAGGCTAACCAACTGCGTTATAGGTGTGGCTTGTCAGCAATATGGCCGAATTACTATTTAAGTTGATCAGTGGCGAGTTTAGGGGATAATCCCCGGTCGGCGGGGGCTATCCCTAACCGACCAGGGGCTAGAGACTAGGAGCCAAGATAGGGAGAGCGCGTGGGAGCTAGGGCTATGGCCATATGGCAATGCCAATAACCAAGGGTCGAAGTTAAGGGGCTAATGACCAAGGGCACGCCAACCTGTGGACACATGGACTGTCCCCTGTGACCTGGATCCCGAAGATAAGGGGTTGCACCTAGTAATTTTCCAAATATGGGTTTTAAACCATATTATATCAATTTTATTGATTTTTAAGCATGTTTTTAATGGATTTTACCCATTATTGGGAGATTTTGAGCCCGATTTGAAGCCAGATCTTGGGAGGAAGTTGGTAAGTTGATGCCTACTTCAAATCTATATAGACCAGGGGTTCTTACCAACATTAGATAGGTTCAGAACAAGAGAAATGTTGAATAATTTGATAGCCAAAGCCATTTTTATGCAGGGAAACCATCGAGGAGGGGAGCTACACTCAACCATTTTCAGTGCCTCTAGTTGTGTTGGATTCTTAAGGTTGAGTAGAACACAAGAAAACCATTTTGTAATCCATTTGAAACTTTTCTGATGTACTTTTGAATTATTCAAGAGAAATAAGAAAGCCCCACCCACTGAAAGAAAGGCCTGAAGACGTAGGAAATCTTGTCGAACTTCGTTAACAAATTTGTTGTTATGGTTTGTTGATATTTAAGCTTACATTCTGATCTACATTTCTTATTATGGATGCTTTGATATCTCATTAATTTCTTCTTCTTTCATCAATTCCTAATTGGTTAATGAACTCATTCTTTAAAACTTAACCAAGTCTTTAAAAGATCATTTTGCTTCAAGTTGTATCAGAGCATGTTGACGGTTGGTTTTTGATTTTGCATGATTACCAGAGAAAAGTTGAGTCATGGTGAAGGTGAGCTTGTAGAAGTGGATCCTGAGATTGGATCGAGAAAGAGGACTTCTCAAAGTGAGGAGATGGCAATGGAAGAAGGCATGTCCCAAAATGAGATATTCACCATGCCTGAGATGGTAAAGGTATTATATGAGGATTAATTGGAACAGAAGAGGCCTTTCCAAGGGGAATATTCTAAACAAGACAAAAGTGAAGAAGGAGAGGATCCTCCTAAACCTCCTCCTTCACCTCCTTCTTCTCCATCAACTTCTTCTTCTTCAAGTACAAGTTTCAAATCCACCGCAAGAAAACATTCCCATAAACATAAATATGATATTCCTTTACTTATGCTTGATGTGAAATTTGAATTTCCCATGTATGATGGTGAAGTCAATGTTGAGAGGCTTGATAACTGGGTCAAACAGATGGAAGTTTATTGTAGTGTGCAACAAATCAAGGATGAGGCAAATCAAATTGAGTTGGCATCACTTCGTCTTGCAGGCACAACACTCATCTGGTGGAAAAATAAGTTGTAAAATGGCATGCAACAAGTGGGTAATATATTTCCATTATGGCAAGATTTTGTTTTTTCACTTAGAAATAAATTTTATCCTTTGGGTTATAAAGAGAAGGCTTTAATTGAATGGCAAAGTCTTAAACTAAGAAAAGGAAAAACAGTGCAAGAATACACAGATGAATTTCATAAGATGGCATTAATGTTGAATATTCCATTACATACCCAAGAAACTCTTATGAAGTATATAGGAGGTTTACCTGCACATATTCATAACACTTTATTTATGTTTGGACCTACTAATCTTGATGAGGTTTTTGTTCAAGCAACATACATTGAGGAAGGGAAAAAAAGAGTTGGTGTATCATGGGAATCGTCTTCGAGGAAAGAGGAAAAAAGAAAGGGGAATGGAAATAAATCAAATTTAGCGACAAGAAGGGGAGATAATCTCTCTTGAAAGCATTGCAATAAAGAAGGGCATGATGATGACCATTGATTGCAATTGCATCCTGAGAAGAGATCGAAGTGGTTCAAAGAGAGGAAAGGGAGACAAACAGTTGCAGCAACAACACAACCAATAGACTTGGGATATGATTCAGGTGATGAGACTAAGATAACAACAATTGGTTTGATAGGTAAAATTGGTGATGGATATGATTCTAGATGCAAGTTGTTTCACATAAGGGTGATAATGAAACATACTAAGATCGATACATTGATAGATAATGGATCTCAATCTAACTTGATTTCAGAGGAAGTGGTTAAACAATTGAAATTAAATGCTAAGATGCATCATAAACCTTACTCACTTAAATGGATAAGCAACAATCATAAATTTCACATAACAAAGCAATGCACTTTAAAGTTTTCAATTTCATCAAAGTTTGTGGATGAGGTAACATGTGATGTGGTGCCACTCACTGAATGTGGAATGGTCTTAGGCAATCCTTATTTGTATGATCGTAAAGAAATCTTCTACATGGAACATAATCAATATCACTTAAATAAATAAGGGAATGAATTTGTTGTACATGCTCATCACTTAAAAGCAAATCAATCTCTACAAATAATGGAACAATTAAGGAAGGAAACTTATGCAAGCAACACACCTATAATTGTGCCAAGTAAAGAAATTGATCTTAAGCATGAACATGAGATGGTTGTAGAATGCAACTTCAATCATACTTTGCTTCAAGATAAGATAATGTCGTGCAAGTACTACAAACATATTATCTCATTTGCAGTCATATTTCTAATGTTATTGTTGTTAATGTTTTCAACATGGATGGTAGTGACTTCAGTAATTTGTGAAAGAGTACAAGTGGCTAACAATATGCTGTCAGTTGTCATGGTTATTTTTCAATTGATCTTGATGAGAGAGATGCATAGGACAAAGTTAAAAGACAAAGAACAAGTGGGGTGGCCTATCCCGCACTTGATAACTGGTTAATACCCTTTTGGAGGACCAAAAGGTCTTAGTGGGGAGGCATGATCCAAAATGGATCCAGGAAGGCCTAAAAAACAAACTTCTCTAAATCATATGAAATCAACGCCATTGTGTTTGTCTCATCGCACTAATTCCATCCATATAATTTTTTTCACAAATGGGCGTCATATGCGAAAGTTATCGTGTTCTGATCAATTTCCCAAACATGAAAAAAGTCAACTCGTCAAAGTCATTAGGCCATATTGCTGACGTCAATAGTACGATAGGTGAAATCAGCATGATGTCATGATGACATCAGCGTGATGTCATGATGACATCAGTGTGATTTCATGATGACATCATCACTAGGAGGTGACATGTGTCACTCAAATTTGGTATTTTCGAGATGAGTTGGCACCTATATGGATTTGACACGTGGCACTATACGAATGATAGGTGGCAGTTTGTACATGACATGGCCCAATTGCAGGTTGACATGTGGTAGTGTGAATGACATTTTGGATGTATAGATGCTGACGTGGTAGGGTGACTGTGCAATATGGATGAGGACATGGCATGACATGTGATGTGGCAGGTGATTGGGTTGTATGAAAGTTGATGTGGTAGCTGAATGGGTTGTATAATGATGACATGGCATGTTGGATGTATGATGATTTTACATTGATTGTGTTGGTGATAGTGTGGTACGGTCCAATCACAGGGTGACATGTGGCCCAATCAGAGGTTGCCACGTGGCACCCCATATTTTTCCAATGCCGGCTAGTTCAAAAAATTGTTATGGCTTCTGGGGGATTCGAACCCCTGAACTTCATGGGTGCAATGGACTAACTTCCTGGGCTAACCGAATGCACTATAGGTGTGGATTGTTAGAAATATGGTTGAATCACTATTTAATTTGGTTGGTGGCGAGTTTAGGGGATAATCCCTGGTCGATGGGGGCCAGCCCCGACCGACTAGATGCTAGAGACCAAGAGCCAAGATTGGGAGAGCATGGGAGCTAGGGCTATGGCCATATGGCCATGCCAATGACCAAGGGCCTAAGTTAAGGGGATAATGACCAGGGGTACATTATCCTGTGGACACATGGATTGTCCCATGCGACCTGTGTTAGAATATGAAAGAGGTGTTCTCATTTTACCATTGACAATACCCTTATCACCCAACCATAGGCCAAAGTCACCCTCTGAGAACCTTAACCTTGACAAAGAATCATTCTGGAAGGAAACCCTAGGCTAGATAGTCATACAAAGGGTAGTGCACCAACAAGAGCTGATCAGATAGTCCAAACCCTAGCCAAGAGATAGTCCAAGCCAAAACATAATTGCTAGTTGCTACAGCTGCACCGACATCTCTCCTCCACACTTGCGCACAAGACTTCAACTGCACTGCGTAGAACTGGTTCTCTCTGCAATTCTGTGAATGTGTCAAATGAGAACTAGTGCCCTGTATTTATAGTAATCTGGCAGACTTACTGGGGCTGACTTCTCCTTCTGGGTACTATCTATTCAGTATATTATTATTTTTTCTGGCCAACTTCTTCTCTTGGAGGCTAATAACCTAATATAAATTATCTTCTTGAGCTGAAAAGTCTTCTAGGGTTATTAGCCAACTCATTAGGGTTTCTTCTTGCTTCCCAGAGTATTCTATTCTCTT
>SNQJ01S0143464.1:0-18638 GCA_010110895.2 Picea sitchensis
TCAGATCCTTTCATTCACTGGAAGAAAAAGTTTTCTTCTTTCAGAAGCTCCAATGGAAAATTTTACCAAACACACGATAGTGAACTCTTAGAGGAAGTTAAGAAACACAGACTTCAAACTACAAGATCCATTGACATCCTCAAAACTGATTTTCCAATCTCCAATGATTACTCTAGCAGGAAATCTAGTTCTGGGGGTTCTGGATCCATTGCAAGGTCTAGATACAGGAGTGGACATCACAGTAAAATACAGAAAATTATTTCTGCCAGCCATGATCAAAGTCAATCATTGGATAACTCTCTCATTGACACAGATATTCCTGTTGGAACACAAAAGCACATGTTTTCACTTGAGGAAGCAATAGATATAGCAATAAGATGGCCTCATCTGGAGAAGCAAAGGCGACGAAGCCAAAGCCCTCCGATCTGCTATTCTCCCTGTCATTAATAAATCCGTGCCTCCATGACATCGCCAAGGGTTGCAAAGGACTCTCTGAGAGTCTGATCATCTATCCTATACGAAAAAAACCTCTGACGAAGACTTTAGAGGACATGCACCGAAAAGCGCTGTAGATGGTAGGCATATAAACTGAAGGCCTTGAACAAACATGTTTAGTTACGGATTGCTTGAGCAGACTTCCTAACTTAGCAGCGAATGCCATATCTAGCCTTCACCTTTTGAACCCTGCAAATTGAACCTGCCAAACCACTCAATCCGAATTGCTTGGAAATTAACTATACAGAAATCTGACTCATCAAATGATGTAAGACGGAGTAGCCCAACCCAAAGAGCGGCTTCACTGGCTGCGTTGTCTTCTGTTTTCATTTCTAGTAGTGGGGATAAAGGTGCACCTAAACTTTCAAGACCATCAAGACCTATTGTGAATAAGTCCTCTCAGAGAGCAGCTGCTGTTGCAGCATTATCCGGTGTTCTGAATGTTGAGCCGAAGAGTAGTTTACCTGCAGCCCCACATGAACCAACATTTACGGATTGCCTTCTTGCCTGTGTTTACTTATGAGAGTTCCATCATCCTCCACGAAGATCTCATCTCACCAAAACCGGGTGGGATCAAAACCAATTTACTCATTATAGATGAGATCTCATTATTGTTATAAGGATCCCACTATTTATGTGACGGTGCCTCCTAGATCTCTACGATCTCAACAACCTGCCCGTCTACGATGGAATTAGATGTGAGCTACGAGGTTATCCCGAGTTTCTCCCGACCGACAATCAGATCGAATCAGATTGAAGAATATAGCCCTATGGTTCAAGCAAGCGCACTCTCTTTGGCATCGATTCAAATTCGCATCACTGTGTGCCTATTGACTGGACGGTTAATTCGACCTCCAATATATCTAGGGATTCTTCTTAGACATTTATGGCAATGGTCGTCGATCCGCCACAGTTCATCATGCCTGGATTATCTTAAGCCGACTAATCTATTTGAATGATTTTTCCATTAATGAAATGTAACGAAATCCTGGCCATCATGCCACCGCCATCCATCCCTACCTCTCTGCCTCCATCTAATTTCTTCTCTGCGGATCAGCCAGAAGATCACGTCAATGGCATTTCCATCTGAGATGTCTTTTTTATATAAGAGGTCCAGCCATTTTCAATTGGAGGAGAGGAGAGGGACGAGACGAGCTAAGGCACGAAGCGGACTTCTTGTGAAAGCATATGAATCGAAATGGCCAGGATTAAGGTTCACAAGATCCGTAATAAGAGCAAAGTAGAGCTATTAAATCAGCTCAAGGACCTAAAGGCCGAGCTTGCCTTGCTCAGGGTTGCAAAGGTTACTGGAGGAGCATCCAACCAGCTCTCTAAGATCAAGGTCGTGAGGCTATCTATAGCCCAGGTTCTAACTATGATTTCTCAGAACCAACGATCTGCATTGAGAGAAGCATACAAGAAAAAGAAGTACATGCCTCATTATTTGCGTCCCAAGAAGACTCGTGCTATTAGGCGATGCCTTACTAAGCACCAGGCCTCATTGAAGACTAAGACTCAAGATAAGGAGGGTATTCCTCCTGACTAAAAATGGTTGATTTTCTTTGGGAGGCGGTTGAAGGATGGGAGAACTACGGTGATTACAATATTGAGAAAGAGTCAACACAGTACCGTCGAGTTGAATTGCCAAGAAAAGAAAGAATAAATACTTACACCAAGCCTAAGAAACTCAAGCACAAGAAGAAGAAGGTTAAGTTGGATGTTCTGCAGTACTACAAGGTCGATGACTATGGCAAGTTGCAAATATTGTGAAAGGAATGCCCAAACCAGGACTACAGGGCTGGTACATTTATGGCAAACCATATTGACCGTCACTATTGAGAAAAGTATGGTCTGACTTCTGTCTATCAGAAGGTTGTCGTGGAGTAATTTTTCTTTTGGATTCTACTGTTGGAATGGAAGGCCTATTAAAAAATATGAGAAATGTCTTAATGTTTTTGGCGTTGGTTTAAATTAGTTTAATATTAGGAACATCCAATTTCCTTGATACTAGAATAAATATTGGAAATTATATCAACTCTATTGAAGTTAGAATGTTTCTATTTTTACTTATATGGTTTTGCTTGGTACTTGTTTTTGTTTCTACTATTTTTTATTTTATTTAAAACTATCATTTTAAGCTTAAAAAAAAAAACAATAATATATATGTCTTAGGTCAAACACTTAATAAGAATAAAATATAAATATAAAATAAAATAACAAAAACATAATAAAAGAAATAAATTTTAGGTGAGACCTAATGAAAACAAAATTAAAATTAAAAGATTAAAGATTAACAAGGAAATAGAAACAAATTATAAAGAAATAAAAACAAATTATAAAAAAAACAAATTATAAAAATTATAAAAATAAAATGTAAAATGGACCTCTTCATCCCTCCAAGAAACAATAATGTTTTTACGATTTTAGGCTAACTTGGTTTCTTCTTAGGTTGCTTCGTACAAAAATCAACAATGGAATAAGCGTGTGAAAGGAAACAGGTAAAATGCACTATGTTTTTTAATTTGATTTACTCGCATTCATTCACAGTACTTCATATTTTTCCGAAGATCTCACAAGTTTTTAAAATTTGAGGTGGTACTAAGATTTTCAATTTGCAAAAATGAAGTCAATCTCATGCCATTCTTGTAATAAGATTTTCAGAAAAGTATTCTTGTGAAAATATTTAAGGAGCTAAATTTTTCATCACACATCTCATGACATGCATTAGCTACATACATCATCTTTGAGAAAGTAATTACATACGGCGGGATCACTTACCTTTCTCCTTCAAAGATTATTAGTCATCATGGCTAAGTAGAAGTTCACTTTCCATCACCTTATCCTTCCTGACTTCGCACACGCCTACCTTTCTAAATTAGCATAACTCTTTCTATTTTTTCCATTCTTTTGCCTTGCAAATAAAACCGTTAGATTCCCTTTTGACGACTACATTACCCTTCTTTCTTTCATACATACTGTTGTTGTCAAAGATATTTTCATCTATAGTCCCACCAATCATTTTGTAAAACTTGCGTTGATTGATGTAGGATTCCTTAAGGTCCACCTTTCAACAAGTCTTGCCCCATCGACCCTCATTTTATACGGGATATAGACTATAGAGTCCATTTTGAGTACCTAGGGCTTGCATGCCTTAATGGCAAGTTCTCTTGTTGACAATCATGGGAATACATCATTGTCCCTTGATAAAGTGAGATCTTGCAAATAGCTCGACATCATCCCATCTATTAGCACTTTGCAAGATGTACTTGGGTGCCTTGGCGCTCATTGACATCAATGGTGAGTTACCTACGCCATTGGTTAACGACATTCATCAATGTGGTGGTAATCAATGGCGCCTCTCTTCATGCTCGACATTGACACATTTATTAGCATGACTAGAATTGTACCATCGAGGTTTTGAAGCGGTGAAGACTATACACTTTCATGACTCTATCAACAATTCTGATGGTATGACTTGACTACATGAGACTACCGGTTCCACTTTCTCCTCTTCATGATTCATTCAACCAACGATTCGACTTCCTCCCACTTCACATTTTTGATCCATCGGACATGGAGTCCTTGCTTCTGATATCAATTTCCATATGATATTGCAGCGGTGACATCTTCCATGATACAATAGTTACGTCAAGATTCCGACCAGCCACAAAGATCTCGGATGCATAGCAAAATGATCTTCTGGTGGGTGAAGGTATGTTGTTTTCGATCTTTAATCGGTAATTCCTTGAATGCTAAAGACATGTATTTGGAAAATTTCCTATTTGTCCCTTCATATCCTTCATTTATTCCATGCCTTCCCTATTTGCTACATTTTGGGAATGAGGAGGTACAGTTAGGGGGTATTTATCATATGCCATTCATTTATCCTATATTACATATTTCATAACCTCATATGCTATTGATGAACATGTTTTCCCAATTGAGTGTTATTACTTTTTATAAAGCACCTTCATTTGATCTCCTAAAATGCGACATTGGTTTGTACATGAAACACATATTCAAGAAAATATACCATGAGGATGGTTTCTATGCATTTAATATACTTCAATACACCTTATTGAATACGACTAAAATGATTGAATGGTTGATACAGACATTCTTGAATCATCATTTCAATGCATTCATATGATTGAAATTTCAAAGTCTATTCTTTGTTGTAGCAAGAGAAAGAAAAATGAAAGTGTTGTCACACAAGAACCAACACTTACAATATTGATGGTTGTTACAAAAGAACCAAACATAAACAAGAAGAGAAATGTTTGCTACATAGAAATACTTATGGTACGTCACACAAGAGAAACCACAAAAAGCAAAGCATATAGATATCTTTCAAAAAAGAGAGAAGAAGGGATACATCCACCGCGATTCGGAAATTCAGTACACAAGGGTTGCATGAGGACATGCACCAACACCAACAGGTTAGGGGATATGTTGAATTAATGAGGTGTCATCTTTTTACAGCATTTTCCTTCCTTTCCTTCACTTTTTTTTTTTTTTTTTTTTTTTTTTTTTTATTTTATTAATTTTTTTTTCATGATTACATGGGTTTAAGACATATTATTTTCCAATGCATATATTTTAGTGTTTTTGGGTAGATTTATGATTAAATATTGGAAGAATGACATGTTTACACTTATATATGAAAGTGGGATGGAGTTTCATGATGTTTCTAGGTGTATTTGAAGACTCCAACCAAAGTCAAATTTGTTAATCAAGCCTCAAATTCTAATTTCCTCTTCAACCCTTTGAGATTTGATAAAGATTTGGAGATCTACTCAGAGTGTATGCGGATGGAGATCAATCATAGAAAAGAAATATTTGTAGGAGGTTGTAGAGATATGCTTGATAGGTGTGTGAGGCACATGGTTGTAACCAAGTAAGGACATTTGTGGATCTAGGAGAGATTTTTTGGATCTAAGTTATCTTAAACTTTTGTATAAATAGGAGTGCACTCTCCATTTCAAGGGAGGGACTCTTGGAGCATTAACTTATCCAACTTATGATGGAATAAGAATCGATATTTATTTTCACATCGGACATTCTCTAGTTTAGATTTGAATTCTTTGGTTCATATGTTACACTTGTTCTTGGGAGGTGGAGCTCCTCCAAATGAGTCTTAGTAGCATTTTTCTTTACTTTGAATGGGTTTATACTTTGATTAGGTTTATATACTTTATTGTTTTTACTTGATCTTGATTGATGATAAGGTTTTGTGAAACAATGCAGGAAGACATCCAGATAGAACTAGTGTTTTTTCTTTCCTACAACAGGCTTCAAAGCCTTTTAAGTTTATTTATTTTCAATGCATGAGTGTTCTTGATAGTCTTGATTGTTGATAGGTTTTTTGAAACATTCCGAGAAGACCTCTCGAATGGGAGCTAGTGTTTTCTTCCTACAACAACTAAGCCTTTTTAAGCCTTTTTAAGTTTATTTATTTTCAATGCATGAGTGTTTCATTTTGGTAGTCTTGATTGTTATTAGGTTTTGTAGAACATTCAGAAGACCTCGAATGGGGAGACTAGTGAACAATACCTACAACGACAAATCCTTTAAGATTATTTATTTTCAAATGCATGAGTGTTTGCTTGATGATCTTAATTGTTGATACGTTTGTGACATTAAGAGGAGCCTCACGAAGAGAGCCAGTGTTTTCAGCCTAGCAGTAAGTCTTATTAGAAGTGGGAGGAGATGCAAGAGAGTTAGGATTTGATTGAATTTTTCATTAGAGGAAGTTAGGTGCCTAATACTGCATATATAGTGCATGTGATTAGTAAACCCTAAGAACCTCGGGTTGACAAATTAAATGGTTGGGCAATTACTAGAACGGAATAAGCGACAATGCTTTAAGCCCTAACATTTTGGTGGATTGTAGAGAGGCTTCAATGGTTGAGATTATTGGTTTTTTTTTTTTTCATTTCAATTCGTGCAAGTGTGATTAGACATGATCCTAACTCACGGGTGACATGAGTATTGGGACATGTAGGGTGTATTCCGACAAGTGTGATTTTTGAGTTTCTCTTTTATTTTTGAATTTAGATTGCAGTAAGAACCCCTTTTCACAATATGATTTAACAATGAGTTTAAGCGTGGAACAACTCACTCGGATCTAGCAAAGATTGATCTCCTCTTCTCTGTAAGAGGAGATCTTGACAGCAGCAGAAAACTTAATTACTCCTCGAGAGACAAATGACGAAACAACATACAAAGAACCACAGCCACATTTTGATGGCGAACAATCTGTCACTGACGGAAGTCGAGGGGATAATGAGAGTTCAAGACACGATCGAGAATTAAAAGCACCTACGAAAGCATTATGAGCGATGGTTTGGAGCAGGTACCAGTTAGATCCATTTAGTTTTTCTTTTGATTTTTGTTAATTCTGAGTTTGACACTTTAAGTTAGCATGTTTTTATGTATATTTACCCCCGATGGAGTAATTTTAAAAATCACATTGAACATATTCTTATTAATGTTGCGCTCATGGTTACATTGCATCTTTGACTACACTTAATCAAATTCTAACTTCCAATTAGAAGTAGAGAAGGTAGGATCAAAGGAATAAAACATATCAATTTTTCGAATAAGTATGCTCTCCTCCACCTTGATGCGATGGGGATCGAGGAAAGTGGGATGACTAAAATCATTTTTCAAGAATGAATAAATTGATGATTGCAAATGCGCTTAAAACAATTTCATATTTAATTTACAATTCGCTTTCCATATTCTAATGAAATATTTTCTCTTGTTTGCAGAATTGTTTTCTTTTTAAAAAAATAAAACAATTAAAAGTCTAAAAACACCCTAAATGGTTTAAAGTTAAAATTAAATTCCGTTTATAGGAATAAAAATAAAATGAAATTTACTTTTATAATAAAAAACAAAATTTAAAATTTAAATCTTAAAAATAAAAAAATTAAAAAAAATAAAGGTTTTTTTTTTTTTTTTTTTTTTTTTTTTTTTTTTTTTTTAAAAAATAAAACATTTAAAAAGTTATTTCAAAATATTAAACGAACGAAAAAAACTGAAACATTTAAAATTTTCAACACGCGAAGCCCCATATAAATGATTCAAGGGAATTTAAATAGGTTCGGATCCTTTCCATGCTGGAGAAAAGAGTTTTCTTCTTTGAAATCAATGGAAAATTTTTAGTGAACTCTTAGATGAAGTTAAGAAACACAGACTTCAAACTACAAGATCCATTGACATCCTCAAAAATAATTTTTCAATCTCCAGTGATTATTCTACCGGGAAATCTAGTTATGGGGGTTCTGGATCCATTACAAGGTCGAATCTGGGTGGATATCTGCAGGTAAATACAAATTATTTACTTGACCCTTGATCAAAGTCAATCATTTGGATAACTCTCGACAACCGCGAGATATTCTGTTAGGGAACACAAAACACATGTTTTCACTTGAGAGCGGTAGTGCCGCAATGGGTGACTCATGGAAGCAAAGGCGGCAGAGCCTCGATCTGCTATTCTCCATCATTAATAAATCCGTTACCTCCGCTGACCTTCCTTGAGGGTTGCAAGGACTCGAGAGTCGATCATCTATCCTATCTGAGAAAAAAAACCTGACGAGACTTTGGGGACAGCAGCGGCGTAGATGGTGAACAGCTGAAGGCCTTGAACAAACATGTTTAGTTACGGATTGCTTGAGCTTGAACTTCTAACTTAGCGGCCAGATACCATATCTAGCCTTCACCTTGCAGACCACCAAATTGAACGCCAAACCACTCAATCCAATTGCTTGGAAATTAACTGCCCTGCAATCGACTCATCGGAAGGCGTGTAGCAAGACGGAGTAGCCCAACCCAAAGAGCGGCTTCACTGGCTGCGTTGTCTTCTGTTTTCATTTCTGGCAGTGGGGATAAAGGTGCACCTAAACTTTCAAGACCATCAAGACCTATTGTGAATAAGTCCTCTCAGAGAGCAGCTGCTGTTGCAGCATTATCCGGTGTTCTGAATGTTGAGCCGAAGAGTAGTTTACCTGCAGCCCCACATGAACCAACATTTACGGATTGCCTTCTTGCCTGTGTTTACTTATGAGAGTTGCATCATCCTCCACGAAGATCTCATCTCACCAAAACCGGGTGGGATCAAAACCAATTTGCTCATTATAGCTGAGATCTCATTATTGTTATAAGGATCCCACTATTTATGTGACGGTGCCTCCTAGATCTCTATGATCTCAACAACCTGCCCGTCTACGATGGAATTAGATGTGAGCTTCTGAGGTTATCTGAGTTTCTCGACCCGACAATGGTCCGAATCAGATCGAAGAATATATCCCTATGGTTCAAGCAAGCGCACTCTCTTTGGCATCGATTCAAATTCGCATCACTGTGTGCCTATTGACTGGACGGTTAATTCGACCTCCAATATATCTAGGGATTCTTCTTAGACATTTATGGCAATGGTCGTCGATCCGCCACAGTTCATCATGCCTGGATTATATTAAGCCGACTAATCTATTTGAATGATTTGTCCATTAATGAAATGTAACGAAATCCTGGCCATCATGCCACCATCAATCACTACCGCTCCTCCTCCATCTAAATTCTTCTCTGTGGATCAGCCAGAAGATCCTGTCATGGTCATTCCATCTACGAGATGTCTTTTTTATATAAGGAGGTCACGCCATTTTTCAATTGGAGGAGAGGAGAGGGACGAGACGAGCTAAGGCACGAAGCGGACTTCTTGTGAAAGCATCTGAATGAAATGGGGGGTTAGGCATTACAGTTTTTGAAGAAAGTTATGAGAGTTCCATCATCCTCCACGAAGATCTCATCTCACCAAAACCGGGTGGGATCAAAACCAATTTGCTCATTATAGCTGAGATCTCATTATTGTTATAAGGATCCCACTATTTATGTGACGGTGCCTCCTAGATCTCTATGATCTCAACAACCTGCCCGTCTACGATGGAATTAGATGTGAGCTACGAGGTTATCCTGAGTTTCTCCCGGCCAGCAATCAGATCGAATCAGATCGAAGAATATATCCCTATGGTTCAAGCAAGCGCACTCTCTTTGGCATCGATTCAAATTCGCATCACTGTGTGCCTATTGACTGGACGGTTAATTCGACCTCCAATATATCTAGGGATTCTTCTTAGACATTTATGGCAATGGTCGTCGATCCGCCACAGTTCATCATGCCTGGATTATCTTAAGCCGACTAATCTATTTGAATGATTTGTCCATTAATGAAATGTAACGAAATCCTGGCCATCATGCCACCATCCATCACTACCGCTCCGCCTCCATCTAATTTCTTCTCTGCGGATCAGCCAGAAGATCCTGTCATGGTCATTCCATCTACGAGATGTCTTTTTATATAAGGAGGTCACGCCATTTTTCAATTGGAGGAGAGGAGAGGGACGAGACGAGCTAAGGCACGAAGCGGACTTCTTGTGAAAGCATCTGAATCGAAATGGGGGGTTAGAGCTGTTGATTTTGAAGAAAGGGAAACCTTTGTTCCCTATAGCCCTGTAGAATTTCCTCCAAACCCTCTATTGTTTCCCTTTCCTCTTGGAAGTTTAGCTCCAGTCTCCCCTGTTTGAACTCCATCCCCACCTAGTTCTCCTCCAATTTACATCCCAATGGGGGGTGCTAATCCCCCTAGAAATAGAATGGATTCCATAGTAGCTGCTAGATATGCCCCTCTCGTTCTGCCTCAACCTCTTAATGCCCTACCAGCAGGTGGCTACCTTAAACAGCTACCTAAGTTTACGGGGGAGGGAGATATAATTTCAAAAGAGCACGTTGCAACTTTCTATAGTTATGTTGATAATTATTTCATAGTAGATGAAGATGTATGGATGAGGATTTTTTTCCATAGCCTTGATGGAAAATATAGAAATTGGTTTAGGACCCTGACCCCTGGACCCATTGATGGGATTAAGGCTTTAGATGATGTCTTCTTGAGACAACGGGGGGATAAAAAGGACTTCATGTATTATATTACAGAGTTCGGGTCCCTAAAGAGAAAAGAGGGAGAGTCTGTCTCTAACTTCTCCAAAAGATTCAACAAAATGTACAATAAGAGCCATGTGGAGATAAAGCCTACAGAAGCCTCTGCCAAGATTACCTATGCTAGTTCTTTTGACCCTGACTTCTGCCTCCTGTTAAGAGAGAGAAGAGCTACCTCCTTGGCTCATATGCAAGATGCATCCCTGGAAGTAGAATATAACATATTGGCAGTTGACTGACTCAAGAATAAGGCTGATAAAGACAGAGGAAGGGGAATATTTGAAGCCTCAACCTCCATTTCCTCTGCCCCCCCCTCAAATGGATTAAGTAACCAAGTTACTAAAATCACTTTCAGCTAGGATGGAAAGGTTGAAATTGGAGGGAAAGAAAGCATACATAACTCCTCAAAATGTTGATAACAAAGGAAAATTCAGGAGGCCAGATAACCGTGCTCCTTAGATTATGAAAAGAGAGCCTTGGAACAGATACATGGACGATCAAAAAATCCAAACCCCTATTTAGAACAACCTTGTCCCAGATGATGGTGGAGAGGAAGAGGACCTTGACCCAGAAATTCATTGTCTCAAAGACGCATCTCCTTCTCCTCACTTAACTCAATCAACATATGAGGAGTCTCTCATGGACATTCAATTAAATGAGCTGAGAAATGGAAATAAGACCAGCGACAGCAAGAATAGATACAACCTTAGGTCTAAGAATAAATATGGGAATTTCGACGTCCCTGATCAGCTTCCCAGAGCAGACAAGCCTGCCAAAGATGCAGTAAGCAGCAGCAGGGAAAAGAAAACGCATACCCCCCCCATCAGTGGTCAAAGGTCCTATCCAAGAGGTAAAATAAATAATGAAACTACCCTCCTATTTTATCTTTGAGCATGAAATTCATAATATTAGGATCTCGGTACCTCCTTCGGAGCTGGTCAACCATGAAGACTTTAAGATATCCCTATCTAAATTGTTGTTTTCTGAACCTCTGAATCATCCCTCATACTCAATCAATTTTCAAGAGGAGAATCCAACAGTCATCCTAGGTCCCGTGGTAGAAGATAGAGACGATTCATCCCCTCCCTTCTACACATCACTAAACATACATGAAAAGGTACTACATAATTGTCTGATGGATTCAGGGGCCTCTCATAACCTCATGCCCAAAACTATCATGGAAGAATTAGGTCTAGAAATAAAAAAATCATACCATGAATTGTATTCCTTTGAATCCAGGAAAGTTCAATGTCTTGGAGTCATCAAAAATCTAGTCGTGACCTTGTTTCAGTTGCCCATGAAAAGTGTGGTCATGGATATCATGGTGGTTTATGTTCCTCCCAAGTTTAGCATGCTATTGTCAAGATATTGGATAAAAAGACTTGGGGGAACATTGCAAATGGACCTCACATATTCTACCATCCCCGTATTTTGGGGGGAGCATAGAAGCTCAGTTGGCCTACATTATCAACAATGAAGTAGATCCCACCAACCATCATATCTTTGCACTTGACACTAATTTGGGATCCAGCTTATTGCAGCTCACTGATGCCCTTGAGCCCCCTCTTGAGATCATAAATTCCATTAGTCTCTTTGACGATTCTCCTCTAATTACCTTTGTGTGGAAGATGTTCTTTGATGGAGCCTCTTCTAGAGACGGTGCTGGTGTTGGAGTAGTCCTTATTTCCCCTTCTCAGGAAACTATATCTCTATCCTACAAGTTAGAATTTGAAGCTACCAATAATGTGGCAGAATATGAAGCTCTTGTCTTGGGTTTGAAAGCTGCAAAATATATGGGGATTGAAGAGACAACCGTGTTTGGATATGCTGATTTTATTGTCTAGTAGATCATAAATATTTATCAGGCCAAACACCCTAGGCTCAAAAGTTACAAAAATGAAGTATGGGACCTCATTGACAGTTTTTTCTTGGCTTTCAACATTTCATTTATTCCAAGAGAAGAGAATGTCATGGTTGAATCTTTAGTTGTTTCAGTAAGAAATTTCGTAGTTCCTCTGCCACACAAGCTCCTGTATGACTTAGAAGTAAAATACAGGCCCTCCATACCTGAGAATGTCAAGCATTGGAAGGTGCTTGAGGATGATCTTGAAATCAAAAGATTCCTAACAGATGTGGATGAGTTTTTTGCATTACACATTGATCAAGATCCTGGTTCTGACATTGATCCTCATGCTAATGTTTTTCTCAACAAGATTTCTAATCATCAAATTGTCCAGTTACCCAGCAACCACATCCCAAAGGGACTAGTCTCTTTGGAAAGATTATTTGACAGAAATGATGTGGCAATAAAAGGTAAAGTCCCAAATGAGGATGTTGATGTATCTGAGTGCAACATTGGCACAGAGGGGAATCTCAAATTTGTCAAGTTGTCAGGAAGTTTGTCAAAGGAACGGAGGGTTGTGTATGTTGAACTATTAAGGGAATTTTCTAATGTGTTTTCCTGGACCTAAGAAGACCTCAGAACATACGACACATCCATAATTGAGCATAAGATCCCATTGAAGGAAGAGGAAGCCAAACCATATAGGAAAAAATTGAGACATATAAATCCTATTCTCCTGCCTATTATGGAAAGGGTGGTAAAGAAGTTGTTGGATGCCCAAATCATTGTCCCTTTGAGATATTCTGAGTGGGTGGCCAACCTAGTCCCGGTAAGAAGGAAGAGTGGGGAAATAAGACTTTGTTTCGATTTTAGGAACCTGAACAGAAGCTCAAATAAAGACAATTACCCCTTGCCGAAAATGGAACACATATTACAAAGGGTAACTGGCACATCAAGGATATCCATGATTGAATATTTTTTGGGATATAATCATATCTCTGTCCTACCTGAGGACAGAGAAAAAACAACCTTCACCACTCCTTGGGGTACATTCATGTATGCCAAAATTCCCTTTGGATTGATGAACCCAAGGGCGACCTTTCAGAGAGCCATGGATATTTCTTTCATTGGAGAAAAGGACAAGTTTGTGGTCATCTATCTGGATGGCATTATAGTCTTCTCCAGATCAGATAGAGAGAACTATGAACATTTAAAAAGGGTTTTCCTGAAATGCAGGAAATTTGGTCTCTCCTTAAATCCCAAGAAGTCTTTGTTTTCCATGAAGGAGGGAAAATTATTGGGCCACATAGTATCAGCTGAAGGAGTCAGGATTGATCCCAGCAAAGTTGAAGCAATCCAAACCTTGTCACTCCCAAGATCCAGGAAAGAAGTCTAGTCTTTCTTGGGAAAAAATAATTTTTTGAGGAGGTTTGTTTCCAAATTTGTTGAGATGGTAAATCTTATAATAAACATGTTGAGGAAAGGAAATGAAGTCATATGGACTTCCAAGTCTTGAAATTCCTTTGATCAAATAAAGAGGGCCTTGACTGAAGCACCTATGTTAATCAGTCCCGATTATTCCAAGGATTTTCTGATTTTTTCCTTTGCTTCTTTTGATACAGTGGCAGCTATTTTATTGAAAAAGAATGTTGAAGGGATGGAGAAACCTATTTCCTTTTTCAGCAAAGCATTGAGGGATACAGAGATTAGATATGACATCATGGAGAAGTAGGCCTATTCCTTGGTGAAAGCTCTCAAATCTTTCAGAGTCTATTTTTTGCATTCGAAGATCATCATATATGTTCCTTCAGCTTCTATGAAGGACATTCTCATTCAGCTAGACATAGATGGGAGAAGGAGTAAGTGGATTTCCAAAATCATCGAATTCGACCTAGAAATAAAACCCACCAAACTAGTTAAAGGCTAGGGTTTAGCCAAGTTATTGGCTAAATCTAATTGTAAATCTTTGGGGGTCAATTTCATCGACACTTGCTTAGAATATTAGCAAGCTGAGTTGTTTTCTAAAATTTCTCAGGACAACCCTCCATTGCTAGAATGCACCCGGTATAAAGACATTATATATTTTTTGCAAGAGTTGCGACCTCCATATGGAATAGGGAAAAGCAAGGCAAGAGATTTAAAACTCAAATCAATCAAATATTTCCTTATTGACTAGGTCTTGTATAGGAAAGACCTGTTAGGAGTGTTCTTGAGATGTCTAGACCCACAAGAGGCCCAAAGGATTATATATGAGTCCCATGAAAGCCTATGTGGGGGACATCATTTTTGGAATACCACAGCCTACAAAATTCTCAGGGATGGGTACTACTGACCTACTCTATTCACTGATGCCTGTGCAAAATTCAAGGCTTATATTAAATGTCAAAAATTCTCTAGGAAGCAGTAGCTCAAGTCTCTGCCATTCAAGCATGTACTAGCTTCAATACCCTTTCAGCAATGGGGCCTAGACTTTATTGGGGAAATTCATCCTCCTTCAAGTGGTCAGCACAAGTGGATTTTAACTGCAACAGATTATTTTACGAGGTGGATAGAAGCTATGCCCACCAGGAGCACTACTCACAAAGTGATCATTGGTTTTCTTGAAGATATTATATCAAGGTTTAGTTTCTAGAACATAGTTGTTATTGATAATGTTGCTTCCTTCAGGGACGAATCGTTGATCAAGTTTTGTGAGTGGTTTGGAATTTCATTAATCCACTCCACCCCTTACAATCTGCAAGGCAATGGATTAGCAGAATCCTCCAACAAGAGCCTAATAAAGATCATCAAAAGACTGATAGAGGACAAGAAGAAAACCTGGGACTCAAAGCTCAAATTTGCTCTGTGGGATGATAGAGTGACAACAAAGAGGTCCCTGGGCATCTCTCGTTTCCAACTGGTATATGGAACTGAAGTATGTTTTCCTTCTCATCTTGCCCTGCCTTTAGTGAAATTCTTCCAAGACTACCAAGGAGAGCCTGATGACATGATCAAGAGAATTCATCAGCTGGTAGAAGTACAATAGACTAGAGATAAAGTGATGGGCAGAGCACATGATCATCAGCAGAAGATCAAGCAGGATTTTGATAGGAAAGGAATTAAAGAGGATTTCCAGCTAGGAGATCTAGTACTAAAATTGGATGCACCCAGACAGGACAAGGGAAATAATGTTAAATTTTAATCCCTTTGGATAGGTCCCTTCAAGATTTCTGAAGCATTTCAAAACAACACTTACAAATTGGAGAATTTGGAGGGAGAAGAAGCTTTTGGTGGCCCTGTAGATGGGCACTTCCTAAAAAAAAAAATTGTTTAAAGTTGTAGTCGGCGTCCCACCATTGTAAATACCATTTCTATTTTATTTTATTTTGTTTTAGATAGGAGACTCCACAACCCAACACTAAGGCACTGAAGCCGCTAAAAGAGTTCTTAGAGCCTCGCAGGGAGGACTCTATCCCCCTTAGAGCCTAATTTTAGCACATAAATTTGTCAAAACCTTAAAAGTTTGTGGTTTCTACCTAAGTCTGTATCCTTGCCTATCCCTCCCCCTTTTGCAGACCTAATCGTAAGTTTTCCCTCTAGACTTGTAGCTTGTCTTCTTCTTTTCTTCATCCTTTTGATCGACTTGTTTTCCTTGTTAGATTTTCTAAGAAGTATCAGCCTTCAACATTCTTATTCTCTCTTTGGTTGATCATTTCCCCTTTCATCTATGCCTCTGATATTTTGTCTTCCCGAGCCCTGAGTCGATCATTTAAGTAGGATAAACAGGCTTCATTCATGATAACCAGGCGCAACATTTGGAGCAGTCTAATATCAACTCAAATCAAGCGAGAAAGCAAGATCAATTTTCAATGATGAATATCCATCAGATAGATCGTATCGATGCCCATCGGGTGATCAGGATCCTGCAGTTGCATGAAATATAGCACCAGAGGTCTGAAATTGCAAGGTCCATCCTAGCCATTGGTGTTGCAAAGGATGCGTGGTGCATGATTAGTGTTTCATGGTTTCGCGAGAAGGAGAGGTTAAGGAGAAAGTCATCAAAACTTGTGAAATGAGAAATTGAGATAGAATCATAGTCATTGATCAAAGAATGGAGCTAGATCATTGGATCATCTTTTTGTGAGTCGGGAAGGTAAGAGGGAAGAGTCTTGAATATTTTCATAGCACGATGTCCTGAAGTGTCGATGTCGTCTCGGTCGTCCGATCAAAGGGGACGCGTGTCACCTGATATGATCATCATGATTTCGCAACTCGGAGGTTTGAGTATAGAACATAGCATCAATTCGCGAAACGCGAAATCGCGACATGCCTGAGATAATCACGAGGTCATCACCTGAGGTCACGTGGGGCAAGGAAAAGAGTTGCGCCAAGGAAAAAAGCACCCGAGTCAGTCACCAAGAAATATGTGCATGGCCTCGAGGTGCTAGAATTGACTCAAAGGAGTTGTGATCTCACCTGGAGCATTCATGGGTGTGAGGCCTCGCCCTGATCCCGATGAAAGTAGTTAATGAAAATAGGGAAGTGGTTGAAACCTTGTTTCACCACTTAAATGGAAAGCATTGAAACGCTGGCCGAGAAGGAAAGACAATTAGCCGAAAGTTCCCATGTCATGAATTTTCCTGTAAAACCCATACCGATATGATCTTCCATCTGACAGAAGAGTGCAAGTGCATCCTGACAGAAGAAGATGAAGATGCCAAGCCTTGAATGCATGATCAGAGTGTGTTTCTGTAGGGAGCAATTTTCTTTGAGTATATATACTCAGTTTTTATATTTTGCAAGGGTCAATGGTTGAGTTGAGCTCCTGCATTGTAAATTTTTTAGTGAAGCTTCTGGTTTCTAGTTATGTATCTGTATTTGATACTTCTTGTTTAATCCAAGTCATTTTTTCTTACTCCATCTTATTATGCGTTTGATACTGAATGTTCATGATTGAAGGATTCAAATGGATTATTGTGACTGTGTTGTAATGGATGTTTGATTGCAGTGTTGTCATAATGTTTTCAGTTTCCTAAAGCTCTGAATCCAAGAAGATTTTGTTTTTTGAGCTTTTCCTCCTTAGGCCGCTGGAAGACCTGATGTTCATAGCATACATATTCACTCTCCTTAAGTTCTTCCCCCTACTCACCACTACACTACAACTTATTTACTGAAGTTACACCAAGACCTCACATGCTTGTGATTTCCAATCTAGTTTTCTGAGTTAAAACGATACCATCCTGAGTCTGTGTCCATTAGACCGCCTTTAAATCTATTTTTCTTGACATACAAACTTATGGGTATCAGGCTTACCTCTGTCGCAATCCAGGGGTGACTTTTGGTTCTAACAAATTATTTTGGGAATCCTCCCCTATTTCTTTATCTTTCACTATAGGTGACCTATCTGAGGTCTAATAGGTGATTCTAGCACAACACATAAAACCAATAAGGTGTAACACAAGTTTCCACACAAAAGAGTAAGCATCACCCTAACTACAATACCATATCAACTTATGAAATAAAGTGAAATGAGATGGGTCAAAATAACTTGAACATAGACAATCACAGATAATAATAAAAATTCATGTGAACAGTTCAAAATATTGAGACAATCATCAATTTTGAAAATATTCCACTTAGAGGAGTATACACTAGAATTTAAGAGTTGCAAGATTAATCACTTACTTCTTGCAATGATCAAAATCAACAAAATTGTAAATAAAATCATTGGCATTAATTCCCCACAACATCCATGAAATCACAAATGCATGGTGAAAAAATGAAATTTATGTAATAACACACTTGACTAGAAATCTATAGTAAATTCCTAATAGATCAAAATCCAATAGAGGATAGTGAATTCACTAGACAATTCCAACATCTCTAGCTATACCTTAAAATAAAACAAAATAATTTCAAGTATAGACACAATTAGAACATGCTTAGGAACCCAAAATCATGTATATATTCATTTATATACAACTTAGAAAATTTATTTTCCTTGTTATGGGGATCTAGCTCCATACCAAGCATAAAAGATAAGCCTATTATTTATCAAGGATACTCAATTCAAAAAGAGAAACCAATTTTAAACTATTATTCTAGTAACAATGTCTTTATTTTGTAATCACTAAGTAACTCTATCATCCTTCTCATGTTGCTCTGCTGGAAGCAAGCATCCATAGCCCTAGTAGAGTCACCCCCATATCATAGACCTTGCTTTGCTTCCAACGAGCATCCATAGCCCCAGTGGAGTTGTTTGCATATCCTCATTAACAATGTGTTTCAATTTTGACAATCTCTTTTAGATTAACAAAAACAAGAA
>SNQJ01S0143465.1:30658-46874 GCA_010110895.2 Picea sitchensis
ATTTTCTAATTAGTTATTTAAAAAAAACTCAATCTAGCTAAAGTTCTAAATTATAGATCCACTCTATATTTCCAAATTTAATGAAATATGTGTTGATTGGTGTATACCTTGTTAATGGCATCCTATATAAGTGATTGTACAATATTTATTACCGAAATAAATTATTACCTTAGTTATTGTTTTACATGAAATGCTCATCTAAAATATGAATTCTATTTTTCTATTTATACCATTACATTCAAGTTTCTTTTGATTCGGTTTGACATTTCTTCTTACACACAAATACTTATTAATATTTTCATATATGTTTTTCCAGAAAAATATGTAGGCCATTCTCCCATGTAAGCTATAGGAGGTGGAAATAATTCTCCCATTGGTTAAACCTCGACCAAAAATGCATGAAACAAATCTACAATAACAATGCAAATTCATGTTTCTACAACAACAAATTGGGACATCATGGATGTTGTGAATGGCGTCGATATTTTATTGGGGTCAAATGTGTAGGTGGTGTTTTCATGGTGGAAGTGTCACTGTGGACGAGGGAAGCACCTGAAGAGTAGAAAATACCTCTTGGAGATTTCAAATCGACACTATCTTTGTTGTCATTGATTTTTCTGATCCATAGTGGTTTTTCAATACTTGGATTATACAATACATACTTTTCGCTACCATCACCAACAATCCACATGTCCATTTGACCTATAGGAATGACTATGATTGAATCATGAAATAGATTCATTCCCAGTATGGGTGTGGTGTAGGATGCAGTTGATGGTTACTCTTCCATTTAAAGGGTGTTAAGGTTAAAAAAACCCATATCAGTAGATAGGAAAAGTGAGGGAGCCCAGGAGTTATGCTACCCACATCCATAAAACTGTCACTCAAGGTTCCAGGGATATGGGTGGTATAATATTTTGATTAACACGTATGAATATGAAGATATAGAGGTAAGGTGGTGATATCTGTAGGGTCATAAGAATTGAAACCAATAATCCAAATTTATATTTATGAGAGAGGTTCCACCATAAAAATAGATTTGAATGGAAAATACAAGCATAGCCGAGAAACTATAAATTTGACTCATAAAAAAGTTATGATGTAGGAGATAGTTTAATGGAATCCCCCTATGTATTTATAGAGGTTTAAAGATGTTGATGTGGAACATGAGGCAACACCTCCACATATGGATGCCTGAACATAAAGGTCTCCCAAGAAGGATACCTCACCAATAGTGCCCCTCAATTGAAGACATCTTCCTAAAATTCCAACATAATTCATGGATATTTAGTTGCATATTTAAACCTTGAAGCTATAAGTATTTGCATTTTTTATTATTTTTTTATCCTTTGAGCTCCATGGTACAGATAATTTTAAGGATAACAATTTATATTAAAAAGATTACCTTCAAATGAATTTTTCCTATGTTAGCTTGAAGGTTATGAATGATTTTAATCATTAAAATTAAATAGGAAAATTTGGATAATGCATATCTATATTAGAATTAACTTTGAATTCGAAAAGTAATAGTTATATTAGATTTTAAATAGTTTTCTCAATATATATATATATATATATATATATGTGTGTGTATGTGTGATCTGAGAAACATTTAATCCATTGTAGAAAATTTAGTAATAGAATTAACTTTGAATTCGAAAAGTAATAGTTATATAAGATTTTAAATAGTCTTCTCAATATGTCTGTGTGTGTGATCTGGGAAACATTTAATCCATTGTAGAAAATTTAGTGTTAAAAATATAAAAAGAAATAGTGTACAATAAAATAGAAAGTATTTTTTATAAAAAAAAATTTTAAATTAACAATTAAAAAATATGTGTGTGTGATCTAGGAAATATTTAATCCATTGTAGAAAAATTAGTGTTAAAAATATAAAAAGAAATAGTGTACAATAAAATAAAAAGTATTTTTTATAAATTTTCTTTTAAAATTAACAATTAAAAAAAAATTAATGTAACAAGAAAAAACAATAACAATAAATTAGTCAATTATTAATAAATATGAAATATTGTAAAAGACTTAATGTCTTACTCATATTTTTAGCTCATTATATAATAATATTTAGATGTTTAAATTAAAAATTATATATAAATATTGTTAAAACTTGAATTCTTTTGTTGCTACAGATAATCTAAATATGTGAAAATAGATAAGCATAGACTTGATGTAAAAATACATAAATATTTAAAAATAAAACTAATCCAAAACAGGTTTCATAATTTTGTTTAAATAACATAAATGAGAAAAGACATTAATATAAATATTTAAAAATAACACTAGTTCAAGATAAGTTACATTGTTTTATTTAGATAATATAAATGTTGTGAGGAATGATAACATCACTCAGATTTCGTTACATACAACATAGAGTATCAACGGAAGATAAGAAGAGGACAATTTGAGATTAAACATGGAACTTAACAACAATATTACTATTATTGAAATCCAGCACAACCCTACCATTTACATATTTTTCGATTCCGTGGTCATCATATATCACCACAAATCATATATAGAATAAATAACTCAAACTCTGCTTCAAAAATGTCTCGACAATCAAAATAGAAATAGGGATCTTCCCTCTGCCTCCGATTTGGAACTAGAATGCTCGTGTGATGGATATTATTTATACACAACACAGTTGCATGGAGAGTCGAAAGAGAATCGGTCGCAAAGATTCATGCCAATGGATAGAATTCAATGAAACTCAACTTCAAGTCGTGTCAAAGAGAAATTTCATCACTTCTGCGTTCACTTTGTGGACATTTGTTTTTCACAATTAAGTGACCTCTGCAATTTGGTACGCTTGTTTTTCTCAATGACACGTGCATACGTAGGATTTGATTTCACCTTATTAGTCCTTGTCATAGGCATAGAGGGACTATAGTGATCGATAATTCGTTGACCTAGTATTAGTTTATTGCATAATATCTAATGTTGGAACTAGGGAACAAAAAGCATTGATTTTTATATAATAAAAAGTACCATATATGTCATGATCCGATTGGATAACAGATTGGAGGTCTTACTACCGGCTTCACTATTCCCAATGTTTTATATGTTAATATATCCAAACTTTTTGATTGTATACGGTCTTTTTGAATGTTTGTCTTAGCATTAGTTCGAATGTTTGTCTTAGCATTGCTAGCTAAATTTATCCGAATGTTTGATATGCTAGCATATCCAAGGTTTCTCTATTTATTATTATTATTAAGTACTTAACATACTAAAGAATGCCACATGCATTCTTTCTTAAATGTTTACACAATGCGAGGCCCTTGGACAGTTCTGATAGCCTTAAATGTTTCTAACAACCTTAAATGTTTACCTAACAGGCCTTAGAGCCTTAAATGTTTACTTAACATGTATATCACAGAACAATATGAAAATTTTATTCAATATTATTTTTAATGTTTTTAAATGTAAATTTGGAATCTTGGAATTTTTATTTTGTTTATAATAATAAAGGTAAAATTTATTTTTATTTTTCATTTTTCATGTCCATCTTGTCAAGTGATATACATTTTGCACCCAACACTTCTGCCATATATATTTTTCACCCAACACTTCCGTCATATAGATTTTGCACCCAACAATTTCACCATATACACGGGACGGAGTAATTTATAGAATATTATAACATTGTACCACGATTTATAGTAATTTATATATTGCTATAACACTTTTTACTTAATGAATAGTATAAACAAATATTTAAATTTTATTCAATATTCTGCTTAACATTTATAAATGTAAATTTGGAATTTTGGAATTTTGATTTTGTTTATGATAATAAAGGTGAAATTTATTTTTATTTTTCATTTTTGATATCCATCTTGTTATGTGATATACATTTTTCACCCAACATTTACATTTTGCACCCAACAATTACGGATTCGCGTTTTGCACCCAACAATTACGGATTCGCGGGTTGGCGGAGTCGGGGTTCACATTTTTCATTTTTCATGTCTAGCATGTTCCGTGATACACATTTTTCACCCAACACTTCCGTCATATATATTTTACACCCAAAAATTCATATATATTTTACACCCAACAAATCCTTCATATACATGAGATTGAGTAATTTATAGAATATTATAACATACTACCAAGATTTATAGCAATTTATATAATGCTATAACACTTTTTACTTAATGAATAGTATAAACAAATATTTAAATTTTATTCAATATTATTTTTAAAGTTTTTAAATGTAAATTTGGAATTTTCACCCAACAATTAGGGTTGGTGAAGTTGCATGTTCACTTTTTTTATTTTTCATGTCCAACATGTTCTATGATATATATATATTTTCCACCCAACAATTCTGCCATATACATGAGACAAAGTAATTTATAGAATATTATAACATTGTATCAAGATTTATAGTAATTTATATAATGCTATAACACTTTTTACTTAATGAATAGTATAAACAATTATTTAAATTTTATTGAATATTATTTTTAACATTTTTAAATGTAAATTTGGAATTTTGGAATTTTGATTTTGTTTATGATAGTAAATGTGAAATTTATTTTTATTTCTCAGTTTTCATGTCCATCTTGTTTCTCTATATACATTTAGCACCCAACACTTCTGCCATATACAATTTGCACCAAAAAATTACGGAGTAGCGGGTTGTCAGAGTCACGTGTTCACATTTTTCATGTTTAGTTTGGTCCGTAATATACATTTTTCACCCAACACTTCTGTGATATAGATTTTTCACCCAACAATTATGTCATATACATGAGACTGAGTAATTTATAAAATAATATAACATTGTAATTTATAGAATACCACCATTTACTTAATGAATAGTATAAACAAATATCTAAATTTTATTCAATATTATTTTTAATGTTTTTAAATGTAAATTTGGAATTTGCAGTTAACAATTAAGGGGTGATATAAATTTTACACCCAACACTTGCTTCATACACATTTTGCACCCAACAATTTCGTCATATACATGAGACTGAGTAATTTATAAAATATTATAATATTGTGAAAAGATTTATAGTAATTTATATAAGGCTATAACACTTTTTACTTAATGAATAGTATAAACAAATATTTAAATTTTATTCTATATTGTTTTTAACTTTTTAAAATGTAAATTTGGAATTTTCAAATTTTCAAATTTTGATTTTGTTTATGATAATAAAGGTGAAATTTATTTTTATTTTTCATTTTTCTTGTCCAACTTGTTTGGTGATATACATTTTTTACCTAACACTTCCCCCATATATATTTTGCACCCAACAATTACAGAGTCGCGGGTTGGTGGAGTCGAGGGTTCACGTTTTTCACTTTTCATGTCTAGCTTGTTCTGTGATACACATCTTTCACCTAACACTTTCGTGAGATAAAGTTTGCACATTGCATCAATATTTATAGTAATTTATATAATGCTATAACACTTTTTACTTAATAAATAGTATAAACAAATATTTAAATTTTATTCAATATTATTTTTAACTTTTTAAATGTAAATTTGGAATTTTCACCAAACAATTATGGAGTATGGAGTAGCAGATTTGCGGAGTCGATGTTTCCATGATATACATTTTGCACCCAACACTTCCGTCATATACATTTTGCACCCAACAATTCCCTCATATACATGAGACTAGGTAATTTATAGAATATTATAACATTGTACTAATATTTATAGTAATTTATATAATGTTATAACACTTTTTACTTAATGAATAGTATAAACAAATATTTAAATTTTATTCAATATTATTTTTAACGTTTTTAAATGTAAAATTGAAATTTTGGAATTTTGAATTTGTTTATGATAATAAAGGCGAAATTTATTTTTAATTTTCATTTTTCATGTCCATCTTGTTCCGTGATACACATTTTGCTCCCACCACTTGCATCATATACATTTTGCAACCAACAATTACGGAGTCATGGGTTTACATTTTTCATTTTTCATGTCTAGTGTGTTACGTGATATACATTTTGCACTCAACACAAACATTTTGCACCCAACAATTCCTTCATATACATAAAACTATGTAATTTATAGAATATTTTAACATTGTACCAAGATTTATAGTAATTTTTATAATGCTATAAAACTTTTTACTTAATGAATAATATAAACAGTTATCTAAACTTTATTCAATATTATTTTTAATGTTTTTAAATGTAAATTTGGAATGTTGTTATTTTGATTTTGCTTATGATAATAAAGGTGAAATTTATTTTTATTTTTCAATTTCCATGTCAATCTTGTTCTGTGATATACATTTTGCACCAAACACTTCCACCATATACATTTTGCACTCAACAATAACAAAGTAGTGGGTTCACATTTTTCATTTTTAATATTGAACTTGTTCTGAGATATACATTTTTCACCCAACACTTTCGTCATATACATTTTATACCCAACATTTACGTCATATACATGAGACTGAGTAACTTATAGGTAGGTGCGGGCATTATAATGAAGCCCTTATAATAAAGTAAGAATTAGAATATACTTGCATTCAATTTTTGTAAGGTATTAAGCCAAGAGTATTAAGTTGGTATGTGATGCAGGAGCATCGCCAACTCAACAAGCGAGCCAGCACATCAAGCGGATATTAGCTGGGAAAACAAACCCAAAATTTTGAAAACTGCTTTGGGATTGTTGTGCAAGTCTGCAATGAATTATTAAGAGGTGGCACACTTGTATTATAAAGGGGACCTTGAGCCTTTAAGCTCTCATTCTTAGTAGATAGGAAGGAATTTAATAGATTTAATGCAGGTAGATAGATGTTTAAGTCTAGATTAGACAGTTTCAGTTTTCTTGAGGGAAAATGGATATAGACACCCTCACTTGTACATNTTCAGAAGAGAGAGCAAGAAGAGAATTGTATGCAGAACCTCCATGTACAGATTTGAATTAATAGAAGAGAGTCTTTGATTCAATTTCATGGCTGGTGTTGTTTCTCTGTGTATGTTGTTTATATGTTCATGAATGTTTGCTCTCTGGTCATGCATTTTCTTTTAATATGTTGTGCATGTGATTCCAGGGTTTTTAACTGAAGTCTGAGAGAAAAGAGTATATGTTTCAATTGTTTCTCTATCTGAACCAGGAGATTCCTGCAAAGAGTATAGCCAAATTCATTCGCATAGAGTGCATTGATGAGAGTTCAGTAGTTTAACACTTATTCTCATTCACCCAAAAGTTTCAACGGTCTCTTGAGGTCGTGCAGAGAGCGCACAGGTAGAACTAAAAGTCTCAGTTGTTAATCTGAGCAAAAGAAGGTAGAGACTACTATTGCTGGAGGTGCACAGGGTCTGAAGGACTGAACACGAGGGGAGCTGTTGAAGGTCAAGCACAAAGAGTGTGTGAAAAGTCTCAGAAGGAATCCAAGTTGAAAAGATCAGGAGGGTTAGCACTTCTGATATTGTGGAAGAGAGCCGAGAAGGTTCATCAAACAAAATTCCCATAGATTTGTAGTCACGACTGGAAGAGGAAGTCCAGAGAGGAGATACTTGACAATGCGAGGAAATTTCTCGAAAGGAGGAATCGACGGTCAAGATTGGCAAGGGAGATTAGCGAAGTCCCGACAGCCACCAGATCCTGGAGAAGTTGCACGGGATTTATGCTTTAGGCACAGGGAGGAACTAAGGGTCATCGGGATCCGTCTTATCGGGTTTTGCAGACGTAGGAGTTTTATGCCTGCTGGAATCGCAATTAGATATTTCTCGATGTAATTGGAGCCATTGATTGCTACGGGAACACATGACATGAGATCCCAGGAAGTCGGGTTCGACATTCAAGATTTCCCCTGCAAAAGAATCACTATCGTGGAAATCGCGATCCTGCAATATCTGATAACCCGATAAGGAGGGTTGACGTAGAGGAGAACACTCATACATGTATCAGAGATCAGCTTTTCGGGGTTTCTGTTGTTGTAAGAACTATTGTCGGAGGAACCGCAAAACTCTGAATTGCGACGGGTCCCACAGTGATAGCATTTGGTGTTGACAGGTGTCTCCAAGTTGGAGTTCGGGAATCGGGGATTCATGGTGATAGTGGAACGCAACATTGCATACAATGATTTTTCGATAAGACAAAAGGGAAGATCAGAAGGAAGGAGAGTTCTATGGGTATTGAGACTTTCGACAGGAGGTTGAAGAGTAATTTAACTCTTCAGGCCTAAGTGAAAGAAGATCCTGGTAAGCGTGGATGTGCCTCGGGTGGTCATCTGCGCCAAGTGTGGTATCAGAGTGGGATTTTACTCTTTGTTTCTGCGAGAGGGAGGAGAAAGAAAAATTCACCATGCTGCCCAGGAGAGAAAGGAAATCACCTGGTCCAGAAGATAGGGATGCGCGAAGAAGGGTAGGTCGACAGGAAATCCAAAAATGGAGCGACAGATGAGAGATCTTTGAGCAAGGCTTGAAGATATGGAGACAGCGCAGAGATGTGGAGTTAGTGCAGGGGATCTTAGTGATTCTGAAGTTGAAGGGGAAGATGGACATGAAGAAGAGGTCACAACAGAGGATGCATCAACTGAGCGATTGATTAAAGCTATCACCAAGATGAGTTCGAAGACAAAAATGGACATTCCAGCTTATGAAGGAAGCCTGGATGCAGAAGAGTTGCTGGACTGGATAAGAGCTCTTGACACCTACTTTGATTATGAAGATATCGAAGAGGATAAAAAGGTTAGGCATGCTGTCACAAATTTGAAAGGACATGCAACATTATGGTGGGACGAGCTTCAGGCGGATAGACGTTCTAAGGGTAACCAGAAAATTAAAAGTTGGGATCGAATTATTGCTAAGATGAAGGCAAAATTCATCCCAAGGGATTACCAGATCACACTGTTCAGGCGAATGCAGAACCTGAGATAGAAGTTGATGACAGTGAAGGAATACATTGAAGAGTTTTGCAATCTCAATATCAAACCAGGTCATCGGTAGAGCGATGATGAGAAGGTTGCTAGATACCTGAATGGTTTGAGATACGACATTCAGGATAAATTAAGCATGATGACCATCAGAATGGTTGAGGTTGCTTATCAGATGGCTCTGAAAGTCGAGGAGAAGCTGAGCCGTAAGCAAGGACAACAAGGGTGAGGCAAAAGTCAGCCCAGAGGCAAGGCAGTTTCCCAAGAAAAGTTTCAGAAGCCCAAGGAGGAATGGAAGAAACCTCAGGGTAAGATTGAAAGAGGTGGAACCTCATAGCGAGGACAACAATATGCTGAACAGAGGGGACAACATGATGAGTAGCGAGGAGGTTATGTTGATGCAAAGACTTTTCATTGTACCAGAGGTAGAGGAAGGGGACGAGGAGGAATCATCACATGTTTTACCTGTGGGAAGGATGGACACAAGGTAGTTGAATGTCTGGACAGGAAAATGGACAGAGGAGAAGCTCACATCACTAAAGCGCAGAGGCGTGATGTTGAGAATGAAGAAACCAGAAGTGGGAGGTCACTGACGGTGCATAAAGTTCTCTTAACACCCGAGAAGGAGGTGGAGGACACATCTCAGAGGGACAAATTGTTCAGAACCACATTCAAGACCAAGGGCTGGAAATGCAAGGTTATTGTGGATAGCGGAAGCACCGACGATCTCGTTTTGACCGAGATGGTGGAAAAGTTGGAGTTGAAGAAAACTGATCACCCGAATCCATACAAAGTATCATGGCTGCAGAAGGTTCATCAGGTGAGTGTCACTAAGAAATTTTTAGTTGAATTTAAAATTGGGGAATATAATGATAAAATATTGTGTGATGTCATTCCCATGGATGTATGTCATGTATTGCTGGGTAGACCATGGCAATATGATAGAAATGTGGTTCATGATGGGAGAATGAACACATACACTTTGGAGAAGGATGGGAGTATGCACCTGTTGCTTCTGATAAAGGATAAAGAAGTGAAACTGGAAGTAAGCAACACCATACTTCTCATGAGTGGGAACGAGCTTCTCACAGAGATGGAGAAGAAGGAAGATCCACAATTCTTTGTGGTCAGGAAATCGAGAATTGTCCTGACTAGCACAAGAGTGGATGACTTGCCAGATGAGACTCAGGAACTACTGGGAGAGTTCACTGACATCATCGTGGATGAACTACCTCGTTCGTTGCCACCGATGAGGAGTGTGAGTCGTCACATCAATCTCATACCCAGAGCCAGTTTGTTGAATAAAGCTGCGTACAGATTGACGCCACAGGAAAATGAGGAAGTCAAGAAGCAGGTCTAGGAACTATTGGACAAAGGGTTAGTCAGAGATAGCTTGAGTCCGTGTTCCGTTCCAATGGTAATAAGTTCGAAGAAGGATGGAGGATGGAAAATGTGCATTGATTCTAGAGCGATTAACAAAATTACCATCAAGTACAGATTTCCACTGCCGAGAATGGATGATCTGATGGATTGCTTGAGCAGGGAAAATTATTTTTCAAAGATTGATCTGAAGAGCGGATATCATCAGATTCGCATGAGGGAAGGTGATGAATGGAAGACAACATTCAAGACAAATGAAGGGTTGTACGAATGGCTGGTCATGTCGTTTGGCTTGACAAATGCATCGAGCACCTTCATGAAGCTGATGAATGAAGTCCTGAAGGAATTCATCGAGAAGTTTGTAGTCGTATATCTGGATGATATATTGATCTACAGAAATATGAAGGCTGGACATTTGAAACATTTGGCCATTTTGATGAGGAAGTTACAGTAGGATAAGTTGTTGATCAACATGAAGAAGTCCTCATTCATGAAGACAGAACTCATTTATATGGGTTTTTTTGTTTCAGCGAATGAGTTGAAGATGGATATGAGTAAGGTGAAAGTGATCAAGAATTGGCCATCACCCATAAATGTTTTTGAGGTGAGAAGTTTTCATGGATTGGCTAGTTTCTACCAAAATTTCATCAGGAATTTTAGTGGAATCAATGCAGCAATGATGGACACGGTGAAGAAGCGACATAAGTTTTTTCATTGGACAGCAGAGACTGAGAAAAGCTTCAACTTGTTGAAGCAAAAGATCATAGAGAAACCAGTGTCAGTGTTGCCGGACTTCAAGAAGACATTTCAAGTGAAATATGATGGAAGCGGATATGCCATAGGAGCGGTCTTGAGTCAAGATGATAGGCCAGTTGCATATTTCAGTGAGAAGCTGGATGACGCAAAGCTGAAATACTCCACATATGATAAAGAGTTTTATGCCATCATACAGGCATTAAAGAAGTGGAGGCATTACTTGATCCCAAAGAAATTTGTATTGTACAGTGATAATCATGCATTGCATTTTGTGAGTCAACATGAAAAGTTGAATCAGAAACATGCAAAATGGGTAGAGTATATGCAGAACTTCACATTTGTGATCAAACATATTTTAGGAACTTCTAACAAAGTGGCTGATGCTTTGAGCAGGAAATGTTTGTTGCTGCAAGAATTCCGAGTCAAAACATTGGGGTTTGAGAATCTGAAGGATATGTATGTCGAAGATTCAGACTTCGGGGAAGCATATAAAGCAGATGAGAATCCCATTCTTAGGGATCGAAGTCCATGGATAGACTACATGATCTAGGAGGGGTTGTTGTTCAGAGGCAATCAACTGTGTATTCCAGATTGCTCCATGAGGGAGAATCTGCTAAAGGAAAAACACAGCGGAGGCTTAGCAGAGCACTTTGGTCACGACAAAACATTCGCGAAGCTGAGCGAATCATATTTTTGGCCAGGCATGTGAGCATATGTCAAAATGTTTGTTGACAAGTGTCGAATTTGTCATCATTTGAAGGGGAGAAAGCAAAATGCAGGTTTTTATCAGCCGTTGCCCATACCCGAGAGACCGTGGGAGGCGACCAACATGGATTTTGTATTTCATTTTCTGAGAATGCAGAGAGGGGTTGATTCCATATTTGTGGTAGTAGACAGGTTTTCAAATATGGCACATTTTATTCCATGTCAGAAGACCAGTGATGCGACCCATATTGCAAACTTTTTTTTCAAAGAGGTTGTTAGACTTCATGGATTGCCGAGGAGCATAGTCTCGGACAGGGATACGAAATTCATCGGTCATTTTTGGAGGATGCTATGGAAGAAGATAGAGACTAATTTGACTTTTAGTTCAGCTTACCATCTGCAGACAGACGGACAGACAGAGGTGGTCAATAGAAGTCTTGGAGACTTGCTGAGGATCTTGGTGATGGAGCACCATGGCAGCTAGGACAACATATTTCCACAGGTAGAGTTTGCATACAACGATTCAGTGAATCGGAGTACAGGCAAAAGTCCATTTCAGATTGTGTATGGGACACAACCGAGGGGAGTTTATGAACTCAGGGAGTCAGAACAGACTACGATTAGCAGTGCGAGTACAGATGAGTTTGCTGAGGCGATGAAGGAACTTCACGGTAAGGTGAAGCAACGACTGATAAATTCAAATCAGGAGTACAAGAGTAGAGTCGATCAGCAGAAGAGACAACTTTAGTTCAAAGTTGGTGATCTAGTTCTGGCACATATAAGGAAGGAAATGTTCCCAAGGGGAACATACAACAAGATGAAAATGAAGAAAATTGGGCCATGCAGAGTCCTGAAGAAATTTGGAGAAAATGCTTATGAGATTGAGTTGCTGGATGGCATCGGGATATCTTTGATATTTAATGTTTTAGATTTATACCCATACAGGGCTGGAGAAGAAGAGACTGGAACTGAGGCACCAATGATCCAGTGGCAGAAGAAATTACCAGTAGCAGAGAAGCCACAGATGGAGTGCATACTGGACAAGCGAGTGGGAAAGAAGACCAGGAGAAAGCAGTACTTTGAGTACTTGGTGAAATGGAAGAATCAGCCAGTCGAAGATGCTAGCTGGGAAAATGAAGCAGTGATACAGAAGCATGGACAGACCGTGCAAGAGCTCCTGGACAGAAGCCCATGAAAATTTTCAAGCCGAGGAGTATGATGTAGGAGCATCACCAACTCAGCAAGCGAGCCAACACATCAAGTGGAGATTAGCTGGGAAAACAAACCCAAAATTTTGAAAAGCGCTTTGGGATTGTTGTGCAAGTCTGCAATGAATTATTAAGAGGTGGTGCACTTGTACTGTAAAGGGGACCTTGAGACTTTAAGCTCTTGTCCTTCATAGATAGAAAGGAATTTAATAGATTTAATGCAGGTAGATAGATGTTTAAGTCTAGATTAGACAGTTTCAGTTTTTGAGAGGGAAAACGGATATAGACACCCTCACTTGTACATTGTAACATTATTATTCATTCAGAAGCTAGCATTCAGAAGAGAGAGAAAGCAAAGAATTGTATGCAGAACCTCCATGTACAGGTTTGAATTAATAGAAGAGAGTCTTTGATTCAATTTCATGGCTCGTGTTGTTTCTCTGTGTATGTTGTTTATATGTTCATGAATGTTTCCTTTCTAGTCATGCATTTTATTTGAATATGTTGTGCATGTGATTCCATGGTTTTTAACTGAAGTCTGAGAGAGAAGAGAATAANATCTGAACCAGGAGATTCCTGCAAAGAGTGCAGTCGAATTCATCCACATAGAGTGCATTGATGAGGGTTCAGTAGTTTAACACTTATTCTCATTCACCCAGAAGTTTCAAGGGTATGTTGAGGCCATGTGGAGAGTGTACAGGAAGAATTAAAAGTCTCAGTGATTAATCTGAGTAAAAGAAGGCAGAGACTACTATTGTTGAAGGTGCACAGGGTCTAAAGGACTCAACACGAGGGGAGATATTGAAGGTCAAGCACGAAGAGTGTGCGCAAAGTCTCAGAAGGAATCCAAGTTGAAAATCTCAGGAGGGTTAGCACTTCTTATATTGTGGAAGAGAGCCCAGAAGGTTCATCAAACAAAAGTCCCCACAGAGTTGTAGTCGCAACTTAAAGAGGAAGTTGAAAGAGGAGAGACTTGACCATTCGAGGAAATTTCTCGAAAGGAGGAATTGACGGTCAGGATTCACAAGGGAGATTAGCGAAGTCCCGACAGCCGCCAGATCTTGGAGAAGTTGCGCGGGATTTATGCCTTAGGTGCAGGGAGGAACCAAGTGTCATCGGGATCCGGCTTATCGTGGTTTGCGGAGGTAGGAGTTTTATGCCTACTGGAATCGTGATTAGCGATTTCCTGACGTAATTGGAGCCGTTGATTGCTACGGGGACACGTGGCACGAGATCCCAGGAAGTTGGGGTTCGACATTTGGGATTCCCCTGCAAAAGAATCACTACCATGGAAATCGCGATCCCGCGATATCCGATAACCTGATAAGGAGGGGCGACGTAGAGGAGAACACTCGTACACGTATCGGGGATCAACTTTTCGGGGTTTCTGTTGTTGTAAGAACTGTTTCCAGAGGAACTGCGAAACTCCTAATTGCAACGGGTCCCACGGTGATAGCATTTGGTGTTGACAGGTGTCGCCAAGTCGGAGTTCGAGAATCGAGGATTCACGGTGACAGTGGAATGCAACATCGCGTACACTGATTTTCCGATAAGACAAAAGGGAAGATCACAGGGAAGGAGAGTTTTGTGGGTATTGAGACTTCCGACAGGAGGTTGAAGAGTACTTTAACTCTTCAGGCCTTAGTGAAAGAAGGTCCTAGTGAGTGTGGACATGCCTTCGGTTGTCGTCTGTGCCAGTATGTTATAAGGTCATGCAAGAAAAAACAAATTGTAAGTACCTGTCTCATGAGTGGATTAAACAAAGTTAAGTAGCAAATATTGTACCGCAATTTTTTTTTTTTATGAAAATTTTGAGTTCATTACAAGTAGCATTAGAATTTTTGTATGTTGTTGTCCCAGCCCATCACTCCCTCTTCTTAAATCAGGTTGTTTGGCTATTTCTGTAACCAAGTATTCAACCTAAGGTTCCTTTGCTTTAATATTCCCACCCTCTCAACAATAGATTGTCTTGCTAACACCTCTTTCATATAATGCCTCCCGATAGGAAAGTTTCTTCAAATCTGGACAAATCTCATTTCTCTAGCAAGTTCAAGGATCTAGTTAGTTCTCTCATACATTTTCTACAACTTGGTCTAGGATCCACCCCTTTTTCTTCCAGATTGATACCCACATTTCATTAATGAAATATGGCTATCAAATGAAAGGGGAATCAGTAGGCTCATGTATCCATAGTCTAACTGCATATTTTAAGACTTGTCAAAAAATGAATTAAGAGAAACATTTTGTTCTTTCAAGCAACCTATTGGAACTGGTGGCACAAGTATGGTGGAAGTCACAATCATCTTCCCTGTAACATTCCGCTCTTGCGCACTACGCAAAATTATTCTTCGAGGACACTTGCTCGCAAGTGATCCATATTTTATGCTATTAAAAACTTGATTTTGGTTATGAAGCGTTATGGGTTGATGACATGTTGTTTTACTACATTGACATATACAGGTTCTATTGAATTGGTTTTACTGAGTGTGCAGGATATTTTTCCTCGAGGATGCTGAGGCATCGATGGAACCCCTTGGAATCTGGATCGAGTCGGGGAATGTACCATTGGGGTTTAATTGTTTTATATGTGATATCAGTGAATTTGATTAGATGATATGATATGGATATATTATGACATGATTCATTGATGATACAGGCCGACGATAGCCTCTCGATGAGACTGACATGTGGAGTAAAGGGGTCACGCACGACTAACAAAGAGGTTGAGGGAGAGGTGTGGACAACATCCTTGCCACAGCCTACTAGCACTCTCGTCGTGTCTCAAACTGTAGATTAACGATTACCTACTTCGAGAGAACCCACGATGCCATGAGGGCAGACTGCAACAGTCACTCACAATGATTCTAAGGGGCGTGCAATAAGGAGGGGGCCTTATTCCTTAGAGGCCCTTAGTCTCCCACAAGTTCATCTAGTGGAGTATTGAATCCAGGGGTTTTTGATGTCTACCAAGTTAGTCAAGAGGTGAATGGCACCCTTGGAGCATGTGGTGCGTCCTAAAGGGCACGTTGCACAAGGGAAACATATGAGGTGAGTGACACCCTTGGAGCATGTGGTGCGTCGTGAAGGGCATGTTGCTCAAGGGAAATAGATTAGGCGAGTGACACCCTTGGAGCACCTAGTGCGTCCTGAAGGGCACGTCGCATTACTAATGATAAATAAATGATCCCAGATGGCCTTAGGACTAATAACGAGATAATAATTTTTAAAACAAGCTCCCTAATAAAATGTCGCCCATGGAATTTAAAGTCTAGATCT
>SNQJ01S0143466.1:0-25072 GCA_010110895.2 Picea sitchensis
AAGATCCTTCTAGAAGCGGAAGCTTCTATTAGGTCTTCTTACATCCGCCTTATTCTATTTTATTGAAAGGCCTTATTAATATTGACCTTTATTACATCCGAATACATTGATCTACCTATGTGCGGGTTAGGACCTTAACATTTTCTTATCCGAAGATGCCTTTTGGCCTGAAGAATGTTGGAGCCACTTTTCAGCGGGCCATGTCTTTTGCTTTCCATGACCTAAGACACATAGTTGAGGCTTATCTCGATGATTTAGCATCACGATCTTGTAAGAGAGTTGACCATCATGCACACCTCTATCTAATCTTTGAACGATGTTGCTATTATCGGATTCGCTTGAATCCAAACAAGTGCAGTTTCTATGTGACGTCGGGTCATCTGCTAGGTTTCATAGTTTCGACAACAGGGATCATGGTCAATTCTCTGAAGGTTGAGGCAATAGTTCAATTGCTTCCCCCATGCACAGTCCCTCAGCTTCAAAGCTTACAGGGTAAAGCAAATTTTCTTCGGCATTTTATCGCAAACTATGCTGAGATCACTAAAGGGTTCATGCATTTACTAAAGAAGGGAGTCCCTTTCCATTGGGACGAAGTCACTCAACACTCTTTTGAAGCGTTGAAATGCGCCCTCACGTCTGCTCCTCTGCTCCGACCTCCCAATTATAATAAATATTTCTTAATGTATTTGGCCACTGCAGGGTCAACCATCGGTATGGTCTTGGTTCAAGAGGACGATCTGCTTGAAGAGCATGTGATTTATTACCTAAGTCGAGCCCTGGTTGGACCAGAACTCAACTACTCCCACGTTGAGAAGATAGCGTCGGTAGCAGTGCATGTTGTCCAGCAGTTCTGTCACTATATTATGCTTCGTAAGACCACCGTCATTGTCGTTGTGAATATGTTTCAATACGTGTTGACACTACACAACATCGGTGGAAATATCAGTAGATGGATTGTTATCCTCCAGAAATTTGACTTGGATTTTGTTTCCGCGAAATCCAAAAAGTCATTGGTCTTTGCAGAACTTATCTCGGAACTTTCAGTCGAATCAGGTGATGTTACACCCGAAGAATCACCGATTATAGGAGATATTTTTCCAATTTCATCTTCGGACCCCTGGTATGGAGATATATTAGTCTATCTCCAGACTTTGAAGTGCCCCGCTTCTACTTCTCGTGATGAGTGTCAACGTATACGCCATCAGGCAAAAAATTGTCTCATACTCGATGACACTTTGTATCATCGAGGCGTAGATTGCATCCTTCGTCAGTGCATCACTCATGAAGAAGCAGAACTCATTCTTAATGACTTCCACACCGGAGCATGTGGTGGTCATTTGTCTGGGTTGGCAACAACCCAAAAGATTCTATGAGCCAGTTACTTTTGGCCGACGTTAATCAAGGATTGCATTGAATCGGTCAAGAAGTGCCACCTGTGTCATATCTTCTCTCAGAAGACGAGGGCACACCTCGCTCCCATGTTTCTCGTCATTACTGTTGGTCCTTTCACCAAGTGGGGGATTGATTTCACTACATTCCACCTAGCCTCAACTCAGGGGCATCGTTATATCATCGTAGCGGTTGACTACTTTACAAAGTGGGTCGAGGCTATGCCAACATTCAATAATGATGGCAAGGCAACAACTCTCTTTATTTTCAATCAGATAATAGCAAGGTTCGGCATCCTGAAGGAAATTTTCACTGACCATGGCAGTCACTTTTAGAACAAAATGATGTCTAAGTTAACGTCAAAGCTTGGGTTGAGGCAAGAGCATTCATCACCTTACTACCCACAAGCGAATGGTCAGGTGGAAGCTATGAATAAGTCTCTCAAGACCATTCTACAGTGAACGATCAATTTGGCCAAGTCAAATTGGCATTTTATGGTGTACTTGGCATTGTGGGCCTATCGAATGTCTGTAAAGACTGCCAATAGTTTCTCACCTTTTCAACTTGTTTACAGGCTAGAAGAAGTCTTGCCAATAGAGTCCCAGATCCCATCTCTAAAGTTGGCAGTACAATTATTGCCAGACACTTCACCACTTGAGGAACGCTTATTATATCTCGAGCAACTCGATGAGCAGCAACGCGATGCAGCCTTGGCTAACGAGGCTCACAAGCAAAGAGTCAAGTGTCAGTATGATCGATTCGTTCGTCCTCAAATTTTCTTCAAAGTCAACCTTGTCCTAGTCTATGACCAAGATAAGGATCCCCTGGGGGCAGGCAAGTTCAAACCCATGTGGTTCAGACCTTTCATTGTGAATGAGGTACTAAAGAAGGGTGCTTATCATCTGGTTGACTTTGAGGGGAATGCTTTAGCAAAGCCTAGAAATAGGCTCTAGCTCAAGAAGTATTACTCATAGGTGGGTCACCTTGGGTGACTTCTTGTACATATGTATAGTTCTTATACAGTTATTTTTTTTTATATTTTTGTTTTATGGATGTGTCGTTATTGATGCCATCTTTTTCACTTTGGCATATGTCAAGTGAATCAAAAGTGTTCGTTGGGTTTGCAGACGGCGTTGGCCGACACACTCAGAGGCTTGCTTCTGCATCTTGGGTGATCTTCACACCTCAGGGCCAGTTGCTATCTTCTGGAGGTATTTGTTTAGGTGACGCCACAAACAATGTCGTCGAGTACAATGCAGTAATAGAGTTGCTACATGATGCTTTTTCGCATGGTATCCCTCACCTCCAGGTCTACTTAGATGCATAGTTGGTTGTGTCCCAGTTAAATGGGGTTTACCGCATTTATGATCCTACTCTACACCGACGATTCCTTAGGGTACATCTCTTAGAACGTTTCTTTGATTACATTACATATATCCATGTTCCTAGGAGATTGAATCAAATGATAGATACTCTAGCTAATCAAGTATTAGATTGGCATATTGCACACACATAGAAAGAAGCACACACATACACATGTACATACATTGTAAAAATGCGATCCATAAAGACATAAAAGATGTAAATACGCATACATATATATCAAAAGTCTCAAAGTACATAGGTTGGCCCATGCGCCTCAAAAAATAATATATCCAGTATACATCGCAGTCGCAGGTCTTATGCCCTAAAAACTATACAAAAGAGTGCCCTTAGCACATAAGTAGTCCACCCTAGCTAAGCACAGGGCTTGTTGGCCCTACCATAGTGAACGACGGTGTTTGCCAAATGCCGGAAAACTTGGACCCAGGTCCATGGCACCCCAACTTTGTGAGGCTGCATCGATGGCAGGAGATCCTCGATCTCAGCCATGGGCACTGTACGAGTGAGCGCAGTGAGGTTCCGCTCCACCCGTCTCAACACTCTCTCAACCTCTCCGGCTCGAGGTCCCCCTGTTACTGCTGCTTGTACTGCCTCTGGTCGAGGACATCGCCTGGTTCTCACAAAGTCTATTGGACACACTGGTCCCACATATGTACATAAATAGATACATAGTTATCAGATACTTTGTTTCACATAAAAAATGATATATATAAAAAGAAATAGAAAATTAAAATAACTTTAAAAAGAAAACATACCCATCTCTCCTCGCTCAGCTCCAGGACATATAGGCATGTCCGCATCCCTGGAAAATTTGATCCCGATGTAGGGGTAGCCCTCTATCGTCAGAATTTGTCATGCCCACCAATCAAAAAATGTATCATCAAAGGCCTCTATGGTCCTCCCTCCTCCCTGTCATGGCAGCAATGTTGCCCATCTACACACTGGTGGGAGTGAGGCCACATGCCCCGGCACAGTCTCTCGTGGACTAAGACTGGGTACCCTCTCGAAGAAGAATGAACATAGAATGGTCTTGAATCCAAAGTTCGTGTTACTCCGCCCGCGACACTCGGTGAATTGTCTCTTCATGCAGTCAAGCATGGTCGTGCTCCAATCAAAGATTCGTGCATTTAAGAACTACATTGCACAATGCATGTGCGCCCAGGAGGCTTGATATAAGGTTGTTGATCCAGTGATCCGACCAATAAGTAAAACTATCACCTTCAGTGATAGGTTGGTAATCTTGTGGATCGGCAACTGAGAACCTACTTTCTCAGTGCCAGCCTCGCAATATAGTCCGATCAACTCGACAATGTTATGAGACCCAGGGGGAAAAATCTCACAAGTTGATTGGTTCACCTCTCCTCGAGAGGCCAGTCAGAAAGTAAATGTCTTCAGTTGTTGGAGTCAATGACTGCCCCTCAAGCATAAACCCCTCAGCATCGGGGTGCCAATAATCCACCAAGGCATTCAACAACCTGGGTTGTGCCCTCATGAATGGACATCGGAAAAACTTCCATAAACCGCATTTTCTCAATGCAACCATAGTTGCGGGGTCCTCATCGACCAAGATATATATATCCTCGTGCTCCCTCTCTCTCCAGTGGACATACATCCTGTCAAATGACAAGTTCATGGAGGAAGTTAGCTCTTGTATTTTCATTTTTCCTACCTTTTTTAGGGTGTATGCGGGATGTCTTGGACATAGTCGTGTATGCACGTGGGCAAATTATTTTCTACCCGCGGGCATACGTGGGTTGTCCTTGGACAACCCGCGTACATGCAGGGTCACCCCTTTTTAGGAGTGCGTACCCCCCAAAAAACTAAAACAAATACAAAAAGGAGCTATGGAAATGCAAGAGGGGTTAATTTGTACTCGAGCGAAAGTTTGTTTCGTCCTCTGAAGCTCCCGGAATCAACTTTTGTCACAAATGGGTGTTTTTGGATTTTTGGTTAATTCTCAATTTGCAATGGTAAAAATGAGCTGTCAACTTCTATTTATAAACTTTTTTTGTCCTTTTTGCCACATTTTTTAACCCTTTTTGTCGCTTTTTCTGGCTTGAAAATCATTTAACATGGTTCTTGAGTTTCTCATTGGATGTTACGATACACTTCACTTTTGGTTTGGAAAACTTTTTGAGAGATGGGTCACTTTTAAAGATTCTTTGGTAAAAGTAGTTTTTTCCAAATTTTTGCATTAAGTTACGATTCCACCTCCACTTTTTGCATCTTGTTGTCTTTTCCGCTTTGCCATATGATCGATCCCACCGAATTGCGACACAGAACCATCATTGTTGCTTTAGAAGTGTCACCATCATTGTTGCTTTAGAAGTGTCATAATTTAGTGGTAGAGCCTACCTTCACATGGATGCCCTAGGTAGATCCTGGTTGCATTTTGGTGTCCATGTCGTCGTTAATGATTTTAGGCTTGGGAGTCCTTTTTAGTCCTGTCATGATTACGAGATTGAGCCTCATATCTCTGATGTGTCATCACTCTTGGCCTCACCCTCAAGACTTCCAGAAAATGAGTCTTCTTTAAGCCCTTTTCAGACTCTCTAAACATGAAAAGATTGTCGAGCAATCTTGTTGCCCTTCACGCTCGCCAAACTAAAATTTGAAGGCACGTCCGTCCGGCGGTATTTTACCCCTTTTTGGGTCCGGATGGTCAATTATACGAACAAAGGTATACTCTAGGAACTTCGGTTCGCTAGAAGAGTATTCTCAGGTATAAGTTTAACCATTTTTCGGGCCTAAGAGACTAAATTTATGAAAAAGTTACCCCCACAAAGTCCATAGTTAAGCTCTTTTCAGACTCCCTAAAGTTGAAAAGATTGTCAAGTGACCTTGTTCCTTCACACTCGTCAAACTGTTCCAGAAGAACATCCCCTACGTATTCCATAGTTAAGATCTTTTCAAACTCCTTAAAATTGAAAAGATCGTCGAGTGACCTTGTTCTTTCACACTCGTTGTTCTCGCTACATAGAGTTGTGTCCTCCTTCATTTGGTTATCCTTCCAAACACATGGAGAGTTTGCATTGCCTCCTGCATCGCGAACTTATGTCAATGCCATGCTGCCTGAGTCAGATCATTTGTCGTGCTATTGTCCAAGGGAAGTTTTACCCAACCTGAGTTGGCCTTTTTGCAGTTTGTCTCTTATCCTCATGCATGGCCATCCCAAAAGTCCAATCAAGTCCTTGTTCGAAATCAATGAAGTTCTCTGCCTAATCACTGAGATCCTCTTGTATGTTCCTAGACGAGTCGTTGAATACCTCTAGGTAGTGAATTCGTACACTCATATTACACTCCTACCCGAGTTTTGAAGATCTTGAAGTTGTTGCTCGAGCTCTGAAGGCCTCATCTCTAGCCATCGGGCGTCATTTGGCTTCTTAAAGATCAATACTATACATGTATACCTTTGATTTTGAGATGTAGATCCGTTGTATATTGCTCGCAGCTACATTTTATATAGTAATATGACATGGATCTATAGTGTATTTTATTGGCAGCCATGATTTATTTCATCCCGAGCATGGGTATGCCTGCCTCGGTGAGACAATTGTGATTTTTGCAGATGGCACCTCCCGAACTCTTGTTCCGAGCTCTCTCGCTTCGTACATTGGTGAAGATTTTGTAATGTATTTCAGCCATCAGATGCTCTTATGACCTCGCACATTAGGGGGCATCTATTATAATGCTAAATTGCACCATACATGCATACCTGGCATTTGGCCCTCTTACTTGTTATTTTTGTTAAGCCATCATTGAGCAACTCTTCTTAAAAACACTATTTTTGAAGATGTACGTGCCCTTCACCACTATTGCCCGCATACACACGCTTGTTGCACCACTACAACTCACGTGTGTATGCTAGCTACACCATTACAACCCACGTATACCCACAAAAGTTGCAAAAATTAAAAAGTTGCAAGGAATTCGTTGAGATTACGGGCTATTGGGTAGTTTTCCAACTCTCCCACCGCCTATAGCCTATCACCCAACCGAATAACCATCCTTTTGTCATATAAACAGAGGTGTTGGGGTCTCATTCCATACATAACCATAAGAATAGTGAAACTCTGCCCGTTTCACATCCCCTCCTTGCCCCATATATTTGCAGCCACCTTGTGAGATTTGTATCAGAATTTCCCATTCTAGCCCTTTTTCCTCCATCATAAGCCTATGTCATTTCCCTAGAAGACGTATGAGAGGAGAAAGATACGTGGAAGCACAGTTGGTGAAGAGGACCCTGAACCAGGTTCGCGGAGCAGTCGTCGATCTCATTGTAAGTAAACATTGTGATATCAATAAAATGAATACTTTTTTTGTCCCGAAATATGATGTGTCAAATATTTATGTTTGATTTATGTTTTATGCTGACATCTAACCCATGATTCATATACAAGATGCATGTTTGTAGTTCCCTATTTATCTGTTTTTGAATGTAGGCCAGCCTTGGGAGGAGGCTTGTAGTCGGCGGAGCAATCGAACGTGAAAGGATCGACACCAGACGCGGAGTTAAAGGTAGAGTTACCGGATCTTTTCATTTTGTAATTCGTGCATGAATGTGGGGTATATTCAAGGTAGTTATAAAAAGTAGGAGACCTTAGTCGGTTAGATCTGCCTACATGTTGAACCCTAGTGTAGTCCATAGGGGGGGTTTCTCACTATAGCAGTGGGGAGCACTTACACCTGTCAGATTACAGTGGGATCAGTTGCAGAGGGAGGCCACACATCAGAGATTCACTCTTGTGGAGGGGTTTTCCATTCTGAGCTCACATCTTGCATATAGAGCAGTTTTGGTGGATTTGGTAGCATTTATGAGGGGCACACCATGCTAGGGCACACCTGTTGAGTTTGGACATGTATTTCAACTTGAGACAAGTTGCTATTGTAACAGGTTCATCTATATTGTGTACTTGTTGTATTCCACCATCTATTTCCCCATTATATAGACATATATCCCAAACTGGTTTTCCCCGGGGGGGTTTTATCCAGGGTCATGTTGACCAAAAATACCTATGTCAAATTTATGCATGCTTGGAAGTTTAGACCAACATTTTAAAGTTCAAAGATCTAAAGGTAGTGTTATGTGTTTTAATGTATTATGCATGTGCTAACATTGAGTAAAGAAAACACTTGCAAGAGCACCTTAAAAGAGCACTTAACCATCAAAATATTGAGCAGAAATTTGGGTGACTATTTGTTGTCCTAAAACAGCAAGAGAAGATAGCCACACAGTTGAAACTTGGATCCATACTAATTTCAAGGACAGACCTTAGGTGGTAGCCTCATAGGACCTCAGAAAATATACAGTTCAAGCGATGGAGGAGAAAAGAATCCCCCTCCGGGAAAAATTGAGAGCTCCCACAAGCTTCATCTAAGAAAAAAGAGGGAAGAGATTCTGCAAGAAATCAAGAAAACATAAGGTTTGAAAATATAAKAAGAATAAAATATTTCCCTTTGAATCTTCTAGGTGAGCAACATGATCTCCATGTTCTCTCTAAGGGCACCCTAAAGGATTTTTTTGGAGACGAAGCAATCGATGCAAAGAGGCAACTGCACTTATTTCTCGATGTTTGTTATTTTCACCGTGTTGAGTATGACGATGTCATGGTAAGGTTATTTATGCAAGCCCTATCAGGAAGAGCATTTGAATGGTATACGAAATTGCCCAGTAGATCAATTCTCTCATTTAATGACCTCGAAACCATGTTCCTAACTATGTTCGCCCCTCTAATTGCTTATCATACCCTTCTCACCGATTTCACCCAGATTGGTTTAAGGAAGAATGAAAGGATACGAGACTTTAATCTCAGGTTCAATAAAACCTTGAGTAAGATTCTAGAAGATAAAATACCAAATGACCCAGTCATTCTCGGTTGTTATAAGAATGCAATTCCTTTGAATGTGAAATATGCTATCAGAACATCCCAAATGGATACCTTGGAGGAGGCAATGACTAAAGCCACTGAGATGGAATAAATTATGATTGAAACGGGTGTCGGCCCCAACATTGTACTGGGAAAAGTACAAAGGCAGTTGGGAGGATTAAGTATTGATAATCAAGGAGCTTCTAGTTCAATAAATAACGAAGAATTCAAGCCATGACCGGCTCAAAACCAAACAATTGGAGGAGGATTTTTCAAAGGAACCATACATGACGTAAAGTTTGACCCTGTGGCAACACAAGAAACTAAGCAAAGAATTGAAATTGCACAAATGAATAGAACTATCAAGCAAATGCAGAACGAGATAACCAGACTAAGAAGGGAAGATAATTATGTCGCAAATCCAAGGATTCCAGTCCCAGAGCAAAGAACGAACCCTCCCCAAGAAAACAAAGTGAGGTTTGAATACACAGATAATACGCAAAGACCAAGGGTTATCAGGCAGCCTACTCCCAATGCAGTTGTTTTGGATGATGTGTATGATGAAGAAATAGTTGAGCAAGAAAATTATTACGCACCTGATGAAAGTTCTGAAACTGTGCAAATGGACGGATGTGAGACGTCCATGTATATATTTGAAGAAGGCGAAAATGACCCCAAATAGAAAGAAAATGTCTCCCAAACAAGAGGATTTGTAAATAGATCCAAGAATAAGAATGACTCTGAAAAAGAAAACCAAAAAGATAAAGAAGAAACAAATGAGAAAAGGGCAGATGAGAAAGTGACAGATAGCGTTGGAAGCAAAAGGAAACACCTGATGTCAAACTCCACTCAGATGACATGTAATGTCGTAGATGATTCAAGTAAATTAAGGATAACTCTGCCTTTTACAGAAGTGGTGAAGATTCCCCAACAAAGAGAAAACATTTTGAAATTGTTGAATGATCCATCTAAAAGAGAAGAAGTTGTTGTTACAAGTCCAAAACCAGTCAACTGCCAAGCTGAGAGGTAAAATTCCTCCCTTCTACATTTCAATTGAAAATCATGATGTTGCACTACATAATTGTTTAGTTGACACTGGCGTGACAAATAATATCATGCCACTGGCGGTCATGGAGGCATTGGGCATGAGTTGCACCAAGTATTACGAAACTGGTGAAAGTATATATGCAATTGATTCTAGAAAAGTGCCAGCTTATGGAGAAATCATGGACTTTTATGCTTGGATCACGACAGCCTCCCATGTTATTACAGTTTTCAATATTATTGTAGTAGACCTTCCTCTGGCATATGGAGTTGTGCTGGGAAGAGATTGGACATCCATGATGGAGGATATATAATGAACGATGGAAGTTGCATGATGTTGTCAGGCAAAGAAGGAGCAATGATTAAGGTGCCCCATGAACCCAGGAAACCCTTCTCTTTCAAGAAGAAGGATAATGAATTAATGGAAGATTATATAGATGTCGGGATTGGAAACTATGTTATCCTAGACATGGAACATAATGAAAACCTAGAGCAAGTTCAAGATACGGAGAATCAAGAATGTATGTTTGAAGGCTATTGGAGGATGTCATTCGATGGAGCTTATTCAAACTCTGGGAATGGAGTTGTAATTGTTCTTATGAGTCCAAGTAAGATTGTGCATCCACATGCTATTAGAATGGAATTTTCATGTACTAACAATGAGGCAGAATATGAAGCTTTGATTCAGGGGATGATCCTTGCACAAGAAATGAAAATAGAAAATCTAGTTGTGACTGGCGACTCCAAGTTGGTGATTAATTAGGTCACCCAGAGGTATAAAATCAAGAAGGAAAGATTGAAGTTATATTTCAAAAGAGTTAACAAATTGATGCAATCTTTCAATTCCTTCAACATTTCTTTCATTCCAAGGGACAAGAATCATAAGGCATATTCATTTGCCTTGGCGACCTCATTGTCGAACCCAAACGATATACAAAGCAAAGCGTCTTTTCAAGTAGAAAGAGCATTTTGAACTTTTGTGCCCTATAACATGGAATATTTGCAAGTGTTTAAAAATGATGAACCACTGGAAAAAAAAATTGTTAAATGATGATGATGATGAAGACAATCACATGTTTGTTGTCCTTAAAGTTTGTATACAATCTGAGTCTTTTTTCATGAAAGATGATCATGCTAAGAATCTCCTAGAAGAAGTTCAATTTGAAAAGTGCAAGAGACAAGAAAATTCAATATTGGAACTGACAGTTCCCCGAAATATGTCAACTTGGGAGTTGATTGCACCATTGAGGAAGTTGATCAATATGTTGCATTGTTTAAAGAATGCATTGATGTGTCCGCATGGACCTATGACGATTTGAAAACTTATGATAAAACGATATTCCAGCACATCATTCCTTTGAGGGAAGAATCAAATCTTGTAAAGGAAAACAATAAGGATGATGAACCCCAAACTGAAATCTCTGGTAAAGATTGAATTAGATAAATTAAAGAAGGTCGGAATAATTTATCCCATTAGACACTCTGACTGGCTTTCAAAACCTGTGATTGTAAGAAAAAAGACTGAGGAAATCTAGATGTGTGTCAACTTCATAGATATTAACAAAGCAAGCATAAAGGATAACTTTCCTTTACCTAATATGGAGTTCCTTCTCCAACAAGTCACTGGATCAGCCTGCATGTCCATGTTGGATGGTTTTTCTAGATATAACCAAGTCTTGGTTATTGAGGAAGACAGAGCAAATACAACATTCATAACACCTTGGGATACATAAGCATATGCTAGAATGCCCTTTGGTTTGAAGAATGTTGGAGCCACATTCCAGAGGGCCATGGATCATGCATTTAGTGGGTTGATAGGAAATATTATGCTAGACTATCAAGATGACTTGGCAGTGCATTAAAAAACAAGGGGTAATCTGAGAAAAGTTTTTGAAAGATGTAGATTATATGGTGTCTCTCTAAATCCAAAGAAATTATTATTCGTTGTAACTCAAGGCAAACTATTGGGTCATATTGTGTGCAAGGAAGGGATTTATATAGATCCAGAAAGAGTTAAAGCAATAAATGAACTCAACCCTTCGTCATCTAAGAAAGGAGTTCAATCATTTTTTGGCAAGATCAATTTTCTGCGAAGGTTTGTTCCTGACTATGCAAGTATCGTAAAGCCAATCAATTTATTGTTGAAAAAGGAGCAGAGGTTTGATTGGACAGTGGATAACCAAGAAACTTTCAACAATATCAAAAGGGAAATTACTACAGCTCTAGTCCTTATCAGTCCAGATTTTCAAAGGGACTTCATCATCTATCTGTTCGCCACAAAAACAGTTGTTGCATCCGTTCTTACTCAAAGGAATACCAAGGGTGAAGAACTCCCAGTCAGTTCCATGAGAAAAACCCTCCATGATTATGAATTGAGATATTCAGAACTGGAAAAGCAAGCCTTGGCTCTTGTAAAAGCGGTGGCACACTTTCGAACTTACATACTAAATTCTCATGTTATTGCTTATGTTCCCTCATCGCCAATGAAGATGCTTTTGAATCAACAATTGAGAGAAGGAAAATGGGCTAACTGGCTAGCAAAGATACAAGAATATGATACGGAAATTAAACCTTTAAAGGCTATCAAAGGACAAGGTTTATGCAAGCTCATCGCGAATAGTGATTATGTGGATGGAATGATTTCAATTTCAGTAGGAGAACCATTGGTTGATTTAGAATGGTACGAAGACATTGTATTCTACTTGAGGTCCAGACAGTTTACTGTCACCATGAAACCTAAGGAGCGAAGAACATTGAAGATGAAGGCAAAACAATATGTGTTGATTGTTTATATATTGTTAAGGAGGAATTATGATGGTATACTACTGAGATGCCTTGATGAAAACCATGCCCAAGAACTGATGAGAGAATTCCATGAAGGAATATGTGGTGGACACTTTGCACCTACTGTCACCGCCCATAAGATAATAAGAGATGGGTTCTATTGGCCATCAATCTTTAGAGACTCATATGCCACAATAAGGAAGTGTGTATCATGCCAACAGTTTTCAGGGAAAATGAAGAGATATGTGATGTCATTACAACCCATAATTGTAGAACAACCATTCTCTCAATGGGGACTTGATGTTGTCAGGCCAATAAATTCAAAGTCAAGCAAGGGACACATGTATATTCTGACCGCTATGGATTATTTTACAAAGTGGCCAGAGGTAGTGGCATTAAAAAGGGTTGATTCTGAAGAGTTAATCAAGTTCCTCGAAGATAATATTTTGTCAAGATTCGGTGTCCCAGATAAATTTATCACTCATAATGGTTTGATTTTCATTGGGTCGAAGTTTACAGAGTTTTGTGGAGAATATGGAATTATCATGGGTCAATCATCAAATTATTATCCACAAGGCAATGGTCTTGCAGAATTGACAAATAAAACACTCGTTTGGGTATTAAAGAAAACTATTGACAATAACCAAAGGAATTGGCATCTGAAACTGACTGACGCGTTGTGGGAAAGCAGAACGACTCCAAAGGACAGCACTGGGATGTCTCCGTATACATTGGTTTATGGGAAAGAAGCGAAAATGCCAATTAGTCTCAAACTCAATGCCTTGAATTTTATGGTTAATACATAAGATGCAGAAGACAGTTTACCTATCCAAAAGAGGATCAATCAATTGTTGAAATTAGAAGAAAAACGAAGCAAAGCCCTGAACCGAACTTCTCAGAGACAACAAAGTATCAAATGATATTTTGATCAGAGTGCAATTGTAAAGAACTTTTAGAAGGGAGAACTAGTGTTACTTTGGAACAAGACCAAGGAAAAATCATTGATCCATACAAACTTCGAAGCGCTTTGGATTGGACCATACATTGTTGAAAAGATATTGGGTTTTAATTCCTATACGCTCCAAGACATGAAGGGTAAAATATCGATGTTTCCTATCAACGGGCAACATTTGAAAGGTTTCTTAACCTAAAACTTTATCATTCTCCTTGTACATAAATTTATTTTTCAAATTGTATATTCTTACATTTGACTCCATAGCCCAATGAACGAAAGAACCTAGTCATGAAGTTTATGGATTCTTGACAACCCGCAGGGGGTGTCATCCCACAGTTGGAGCCAGTTGTTGAGATCATTTCTCGCTTCCTAAATTTTCCCTCCCCTATCTATTTTCCCAACTTCTTTTTTCCATTTATTTTCTCTCTTCTATACTTACCTAAATTTCCCTTTTATTTTCTCCCCTCTATTTTTCCCTTTCTGATTACTATACTAAGTCGTTTTTCAAAGCGACGGGTTCGCGGGTTGGCGTACTCGCGAATTTTCATCTCCGTCCATACTCCCATATCATGAGTCTGATCGAGCGTCGTATTATTCTATACTTAACCGTTTTTGTAGTTGCGGGTTCGCAGGTTCAACCTTTCATATTTCAAGTTCCGCAATATCCATTTTTCACCCAAAGATCCGCTATCTACATTTTGACCATCGGACTAACCGAGATCCCAAGTATCTCATCTCACTTATATTGAGTCTGATCGACCGCATTACAACACTTAGGCTATTTTTGACCTTTCACAACCGTTGGGTTCGCGGGTTCACGAAAATTCCCAAATCCTATTCACTCTCGTCCGTCCCTGCCATCCTCGTGCTTTTCCCAATACACATTTAAGAATGGTTTAATGCTACTAACTCATCATGCGGGTTTTGTAAAGATTGTCATTAATAAGCAAAAGGCTCGAGGATATTTCTCATTAAACCGAATTAAATCACGATATGACGAAGATTATATTATTGTTATCTCTCTCAAGTGCTCATTGCAAATATTAGTTGGATTAAAAGAACACTCTCGTTAACTTATGATCGCAGCAGCTCGATAACAGTTCTGCGGTGATACTTTGAATATCTTTGGGCGTGAAGACCAGAACTTTCAGTGGTCTAGAGCGTATTCTTACTATTCATCCCCTTCTACTCACAAGGAAGTGATCTAGACATCCAGAATCGTTCGTGCAGGGTGTGTCCCAGAGATTTTCGACTGCAAGGAACCGGTTGCATGGTGTGTTGAGAAATATATATCAAGTCAATGGATTATTCAACTTCAATACCATTCTCCCATCTCCCTTTCACCACAAGTGTTCCGTAAAATGTTGAACCTCCCTCAGCCAACACTAAATTTCAAAGGAGAAGATTGCATATTTCCTAAAAAATCATGACAAAGGCCTAGACTTATTGCCTGAGTTCTTGGAGAATCCTGCGGTTGTCCCTGAAGACATTACCATGTTGCAGGTCGACTCGTTCAAAAATCCCTTTCGAGAAATTGTGTGGTTGTTCACCAGGGTGACAGGCCAAGAAAGTTTCGCCACCATTTCCCGTATGATTATTTATATCTTATATTTTACTGTCAAAGAGCAATCTATTTTCGAATGGGGAAAACTGATTTAAAATTGAAATCCCTTCCCAATTGTCACAGTACAAAAAAGATAAGAAATTCTTTATGGCTTCTGATTTGGTGTTTGTGATAGCATATTGCTGCCAATTTCCTAAATTTTCTATCTATAAGAGGGTGAACTGTGAACTTGACCCAGTTACCTTCTGGTACCAAGCRTTGTGGAGACACAAACCTCCTTTGCATTTCTATGAAGTTTTCAATGATTTTGTCTCAGTTTTTAAAGGATTGTTGTTTGGAAAATTTKCCCCCATAATATYCGACCATGCAAGTAAATTCCTGGATAAAAAGGGGACGTTGGAGCAAATGGAAAATCACAATGTTATCATGATTTTCGGTTCTAAYGAAAATCTCTCCTTTCTTCCATGCCATGTATCTGATAGAATGTTTATTATAGAAGTCGCAAGACAGTATAATTTATGGTTGCACTTTTTTCATGAGAAACGAAAAAAGAAATTCATACCCTTGCCTTGSAAAATTGGGGACTTTATATTCAGGAATATAAACTAAATCCATGAATTTTCAAACCACTTCCACAATCTGAATCTCAAATATGTCGAAAAGATAAAAGGGTTTGACCTGAATAGATTTTTTGTGGAACATATTCTAGCAGTAGGATTCAACAATTCATTTATCCATATTGTTCTGAGTGAATAAGAATATAATAACTTTGGCGCTCCTACTCACAATGTTGGTGACTTGGAAACGATACTCAGTGCTAATGAGTTTTACAAGTAGAAAGGAAAGGGTCCCAGCGAGAAGAGTGCCCAGTCCCCAACTGTTACTCCTAAGACTACAACATCTCGGAGCAATGCTCCAGCAACCCACCCATCTAGAAAAGTGATCAACGGTAGTTCAGGCAGTGGAGGAGAAAAGAATCCCCCTCCGGGAAAAAATGAGAGCTCCAACAAGCTTCCTCTAAGAAAAAAGAGGGAAAACGTCGTGCAAGAGGAAGAAGACCATCACATAGAGCGTGACATCAATAGCTTCTTCCTTGATGATATGGAGCTCGAGGTGGACATCGAGAAAATGTTTCCCCCGCTGGATTATCCAGGGAACACGACCCACCAAAATCCATCATTGGAAATCATTGAGAATGAGACCTTCAACGAAGAAGAGTCATTTGTTTTTCAGTGCGTTGTCTTTGACAGGGAATCCAAGAAATTAATTATTGAGAAAAGTGATGTGGAGAATAAGAAAGGAAAATCTCGTTCTGAGGTTGACCTAAGAGATATGCGGCCTTCCCAGATTTCCAGAATTCATAGAGCAATCGATGATGCAATGGATGACTCCATTGGTGGTCTTGAAGCAGAAAACATGAAGTTAAAATAAAGGGTCAAGGAATTGGAAGATGCCTTAATGCCTCTTTCACTTATTGCCAGTCCTTTGACAATTGTTGGACTCACCACACCCGTTTCTAAATTAAAAGGATCCTCAATCTTACTTACATCGGCCAAGATCTATGTGGAGAAAAATATTAAGAAAATAATGGCATTGATCATAGAGGCTTAGGAGACTTCGAAAAATATTGCTTCTTTTGGATCGAGGGCACATGCCTTCCACGAGTATTTGCAAGCCGACCTAAAAAATGAAGAAGGTTTTTACCTTGATGTTGTACTACCCTTTGGAAACAGAGTTTCCAACATGACAGAACTAAGGAGAAGAGAGGAGGATCTGCCCATCTTCCCTCCCCAAGCCGGATAAAATAGTTGAACGCGTGCTGGAAAGAAAAGATAAAAAAACTTGAATAATATTTTTCAAGCATGCAGCCAAGCTATATCAAAGAGGGAAGAATTATTTAAGAGGCTCACGAAAATAGACTTAGCTGGAAGTACTAATGAAGTACAAGACCCGAAACTAATTCTCAACTCGATATTCATGACAAAGAAAACATTTGAAGAACAAGTTGAGATTTTTAAAGGGTTGTCAATTGAAAAGTTCTATGGTATACTTGAATATGATGAGGATGACTTAGACAATTGGCTAGTGGACTACTCCGTGAAAAATCAGGACATTGAAGAAGCATTACATGGCATTTCCCTTGATCTGAGAGACTTGGAGGGCGAGTTGTTCAACATCAAAATCCAGCATGAAATCAACGTGGCACCAATGAAAAGTTATATTGAAGAATGGTTTAAGAAAGCGATCGACAAATTAACCACCAAGGGGCAAGAAATAGTTGAGACGATTATGGTAACCGTTAATGAAGACAATAAAAGGACACCAGAAAGCAAGTGAAGACACGATAGACCATCATAGTAAGTTTATGTTGATCACATCTTTCTTTCTTTATCAAGTCCTTCATCTAGTTATTTCGCTTCTTGGAATAGAAAGGTTTAATTGAATACTGATAACCTCTCTTTTCTTCTTACCAGGTCTTGTTGTTCATTTTACCGCCCACCATCTTCCTTCTAAGAGCTTCATTCTTGTGTATATTTTATTTATGGTCCACGGGAGCCCCAATCCCAGTATTTAAGACAAACGCATTTTAAATTTCGAAGAATATGTAATAGGCTATATATTTTTTAGAAATTTCAAGAGAGCTACTTCGAGAACAATATCGATTGTACTTTGTAGCCCTGAGTTTTGAATACAAAGTATTTGAGGTTGATCTATCATTATCTTTATTTGATTTGCCCATGTTCACTCTGTTAAAGTTCTTTTATGCATGCAGACCATCTTCTTTTTATTTTTATGTGATCAGGAATCTTTATTTTAAACTATGATGGATGTGAGTAAATTTTGTTTATTTGCTTTAAATGTGTGAATGTACTCGGTTTTTGGCCCTTTCTCATGAACTTTCTTTTAAAAGAAAACAAAAAAATTATCTTTTATCTTTCTTGCAATATTTATATTTCTTTGAATTACTACGATGGACTTCTGTCAAGTCCCATATTCTGAATATCTAGAATCCCAAGAAAATCTTAAATCAAAGAGGAGTACCACCTCTATAAAAACGCAGGGGGATTTACATCCTCGTGAGGTTGTCGTTTCGGTCTTAACAGATTCAAGCGTCAACAAAGACTTTCAATTAGACCCCCTTTTGACACTTGTTTCCAGGTCAATTTAGAGTCCTTGTTACTCCTAGAATTTTCCTTGAAAATATGGGTTAAGATTGTGAATGTGTTTTCCATAGCTAGATTCAGGTGGTTGTGTTGGTATGTTTTATTTGCTTATAAAATAATGTCATGGTATTATAAGATATAACCAAAATTTATTTTTAAACTAGACTACTTAGATGGTTGGTGCTTAGTAACATCAATAATGGTCGGCTACACCACTTAGGCTTAATAGAATTAATCGCCTCTAGGTTGCTTGTTGGAAATGGGAGTTGGGATCATCCCTTTGTATTTACTTTTCCAGATTTTCCCTCGTGCTTGAAATGTGGGTGTTTTCATATTTCCATAACTTTTGATCGTTGCTTGATTTTTTTAAATAAGGTGTTTTCTAGAAGTGGAATCTTCCTTATATATGGGTCAATATAATTGAATCACTTATCCCTTTGTATTTACTTTTCCAGATTTTCCCTCGTGCTTGAAATGTGGGTGTTTTCATATTTCCATAACTTTTGGTCGTTGCTTGATTTTTTTAAATAAGGTGTTTTCTAGAAGTGGAATCTTCCTTATATATGGGTCAATATAATTGAATCACTTATCTTTTTCTTACATCATATTGTTCTGTTGGGGAAATAAGTAAGCACGTGCCTCGCCATTTGAGTCAATGTGATAATATTGTTTGAAGTGGATAAAGGTCATTTGACAGAGACCATTGGAATCCAAAGAATATGGTCAACCTTTTGGGACAATACTGTATTCGTATTAATAACAAGGATATATGTTGGCATATTTATTTTTTAAAATATTCAACATGTACATGTCTATAAATCTCATATCAAAGCAAGTCAACTTGGCAAAAATTCTCAATGGAAAATGCAAGAATTAAATATTTGATTATGATCAAGGTTCTACTTTCATCGAGTTTAAAAACACCCTTCAATGGTAATGTTGTCTACTTACTTTATCTATCCCAAAAATGACACTTGTTAAAATTAGCATAAATTTCATTCCTAACTTCACCTTGGATATTCTTACGGTCATATCACAACACCCAAAGCAATTCTGCCAAGAAAATTTGACCATTTTTGGTGGGGTGCTCATGTATTGGAGGATTATGAGGGTGGTTTATGTCCACTTGTTGTTTTTGGCTCTTGGTTTTGAGTTTGCACATTGTATTAGCACCTTGTATTGAGGAGGCTCCTTAGCTATAATGGGAGGATTTCTCTCTCATTTTCATTTGTTGGAGATTATTGATAAAACTTTTCTACAAAGTTCTTGTGCATCTATATTTTTCTAAATGTTGTTCTAGGACATTTTTCAACGACTAGCTAGAACATGTTTTAGGTTTAAAGCTAGTACAAGGCCAAAGAAGGGCACCTTGTTCTAGTTGGGAGGGTAATCAAGGTATAGTGTTCTTGCCTTATTCCCTATGACCATTAGTTTTTTGTTTCCTTTGAGATCACCTTGATAGTACTTTGATAGCTTTTCTAGAAGACCATCCCCCCATCTACTCTTGAAGAAGCCTACTTAGCCCCAACCAATGCTTGAGAGGCAACCCTCTTTGGTGCCCTCGACATTGTTTCATCTTCAACCAAGACTTCACCTAGTATTGTGCAATGACCCCATAACCCTTTCTAGGCATTGGTCTATTGATTTCTTCAACCAAAAAAACGTTTTCTTTCCTTCTCCTTTTTTTTTCTACAATCCAGGGTTAAAATTGCTTGATTTATTTGATCAGGTTGCTAGATTCAAGTTTGTTTAAAGTGATTAATTCCACATCACTTAGATCTTGTTCACATTGACTAGTCTTTCATATTATATCTTCTTCAATTTGGCATAAGATTGGTATAGATTTGGTTCATATTGCTTAACTTTTGGATCTAACCCTCATTTGCAAATAACTCTAAGAGCATTTCATCCATATCACTGTTTTGAGTTGTTTCATTTTGCTTGGAAACATATGGATTGGTGCTAGCCTTGCTCCCATTTATTTCCTTTGCAATGGTTTATATGCCAACATTGATCCATTTTTGTGGTCTATATGTTCAATAAAGATGAATCAATCCTAAAACAAGAGTAATTATCCAACTTTTGATTGAAACAAATTGCATTTTGAAGTTGGACGACTAGGGTTTTCAGCTTGAACTTTCAAATATGAAATTTTTGGCATATCGTTTGGCATGATATGTTAGTTTGACACACACATAAGCACACAACTCTTTCTTTGATTGATCCAACTCTTTGACACTTATGATAATGGTACAAAGGTTCATATGGATGTTTTAATTGTTTGTATTGTTCCAATGTCTTTCCTACAACATTTTGATAGATCTAGCATCTAAAGCACCCATGGAAATAAATCGATGCATTATTAAGTGGAATGACTTGCCTCAAAGCAGTAACATCACCTAATTTCAAAATTATTTTGAGGATCCTTGGCACTGGTTTATTGCAAAATTATGCTCTCTTCCTCCAAATCTGGGTGATAACACTTTAAATGCAAGAAATGTTTAATATCTTAGATCTTTCAAACACTTAACATTTTTTACAAGGGTACAATATTATGCATACAATTTTATTGCAACGTTTGGGTACATATGATATCTTAAGTGTTCCTTGAATCATATCAAAGCATTAGATTGGGGAACGACTTGGTCGTTATGGCCAACACCTCACCATTTTATAGACTATCTCAACAGTTTATTTACTACAAAACGTGTGATCTCTTCTATCCTTGAATGATAAACACTCTTAACACTTGATTTGAGCCAAACACGCTTTAATATTGGTGCATAATCATACATAGCTTACATAGTGCTTGATCTCTTAATATCATTGCCAACATTTGGTTCCTTTTACTGCTTACTTATCATATGGTGGATGGTTAATTTTCATGAGTATAACATGCCCAAAATGCATTTAGAACTAAGAATTTAAGAGGATATTTCACTACTGGAATATTCTTTTACAAGTTCATATAACTCAACATTGTTGCAAATACTTATTGGTTGTTCTGAATGTGGATTTTCTCATGATAACAAGCTTGTGGTAATATGCTATGATGGGATCTATGTTATTTGGTTACAATTTGCTCTAAAAATATAGTGGCATGGTGATTTTAAAGAATGGTATATTTACCATGTTTCCTGAGTAGTGTTGGTACATGGATCAATAAATTTTGTGATGATAATAAACCTCACACTTCAAGTATAGATTTGATCATCATTGCATGGTTACCCTAACTCACTTATGATTATTGGATAATGTCTTAAATATTGATAAGGTTACTCACTATCCAATTTGTTGAAATATTGTGTAACTGCAAAGAATATTTGTATCCCCTTTTGCGGATTGGTCGAATGTAATATGCAAATTAAGAAGTCGGCCCCCAGGCAAATTAAAGTGGTTCTAACTACCCAGAAAGAGAAGTCGGCCCTTCCAGTGAAGAGACACCTCCTTTCAAGTGCTTGCTAGTTTGTATAAATAAAGGAAGCCAACGCCTCATTTGCTCACTCACTCAGCTCACTCATATAGTGCGCAAGTATTGAAGGAAGTTACCAGTTACTAGTTGCCGGAAGAAGGAAGAGAGAGAGGCGCATTGCTTGGGAGAGGATATTCTCTAGTGTTTGGTTTATTGTCTTGGCATTGGATTGGCTATGGTTCTTTGATTATTTTCTAGTCTAGCATCATGGTAGTTTGTCTCTCATAGAGAGAGAGTTATTCTGGTACTGTACTTGGTTATTGAAACTATATTAAATAAGTTTTGCTGGGTTTTCTTCCCCTTGAGGGTTTCCCAGGATAAATGCTTGTGTACTCTTGTGATTTTGTTTCTCTCAGTGGTCATATCTATGCTATGATTATCTAGTAAATTGAAAAGAAACCTAATAATATCTCAAACCTTAACATGGTATCAGAGCTAAGTTGAAGAGAGCATCTTTCACTAGATAAAGAAAAACGTCGTTGTTGTCGTACAAGAAAATTAGGGCTTTTTATTGAAGAGTAATTCCAACCCAAAGATCATCTAGAAAAGTGTGCCCTAGCCTAAGGAACTCATTGGCACCTTCAGCGCACCTTTTCAGTGGATAGATCTCCCGGAAAGTGAAACCCTAGTTTTCACCAGTACTAGAAAAATAGAAGTACCAGAAAACCAGAGTATTAGTCCAGAATTTCGCAGGTCCAGTTTCAAGGTTCAGAAATTGGAATTTTCAGAAACTGACTATACCAGCATAATCGCCTCAATCCAGCGCATCTTTTGTTGATTTCGGTTTTCAGATCCAAGAAATTTGATTTTTCTATTATTTCTATAGCCCAGAGGACTAGGGTTTCTACTACAAGAAAGAATGGCTACCAATATGAGGGTAGAAGACAGGTTGGAAGGATCTGGAAACTTTAGATCTTGGAAGCATAGGTTGCAAATGATTCTAGACGAGAATGATCTCCTAGAACATGTTACAGTGGGTGTACCAGAACCAGAGGAAGAAGAACAAAAGACCAAGCATAAGAATAATGAAAAGAAATCAAAGAGAATCAGTAAAGGATCACTTGATCCCTCATATATCCTAACTATAGACAGCAAGGCAAATGTATGAAGCGCTCAGCGGGTTATATGAAAGCAAAGACATTAGCCAGAATCTTGCCTTAAGAAATCAGCTTCGCAATATGAAGATGAAAAACTCAGACTCTGTCTCATCCTATCTTATGAGAGTTTCTCGGATTAGAGATCATCTTGCAACTATTGGAGATGTGATTAGTGACAAAGAGCTTGTAACCACAACCCTAAATGGGTTTCCAACATTTTGGATTCCTTTTGTACAAGGAGTGTGTGCAAGAAGCAAGTTACCCAAGTTTGATAAGTTATGGGCAGATTGCACACACGAAGAATCTAGACTTTCAGACCAACAAAAGAGATTAATTGTTGATAAAGAGAAATCTCTTACAGTTCAAAAGAACAGAAGAATTTTCTTTAGGAAGAACAATAAAGAAGCTAACTCTGTAAGAGTTCCAGATAAGAAGAAAGATGTTTCAAAGATCAGATGCTACAACTGTCAAAAGTCGGGACACTTTTCCTATGACTGTCCCCAAGGAAAAGGGAAAAGAAAGCATCAAGCACATGTGGCAGATGAAGAGGAATCTCCTCCCTCAAAGAAAGCTTTAGTAGAAATTGAGGATTATGTACTTTAAATTGAAGATAGTTGATCTGAAGAAAGATAGCAAATGGTGGAGTCCGTGGAGCCTCCCCACACAAAAACAAAAGATAAGTATTCATGTTTATTTTTAGTATCTTGTTTACTTTAATACTTTATCATTACAAGTTAGATTTTTGTGAGAATGTTAATTAACCTCGTTTTATTTCAGTAACTATGCAGGTTTATGAAGGAAGTATCAAAGAAGAGGATAAAGAAAGAGATAAAATATTTATTTCAGGTATGACCACTCATGAGAGTGACAAAGGTATGTGTTTAGCTATGTTAGTAAAGGAATATTTGGTAATTTCATAGCTAGAGTGAAAAAGAGTGAAAAAGTCTTATTCATGATTAGGGTTTCAGATGTGTACATGGTTGAACAAGTTTTGCTTAAGAAAATATGTGTACGACTCTGATAGAAATCATGATATAGTTTTATTTGATTACTTCTTATTGTTACTTATTGATTGGCTAAGTGACATATCTCAGAAAGCATATTGTAAGTAAGTTTACAGGTCTCGGAAGAAAGAACTTATGCCTTGACTTACAGAAGTTAGACAGCATGAAGAAAAGAACCAGACAATATCCAGTATTCATATAGGAGCAGGAGGCTCCTAAAGATGCAGAACAAAAATATTCAAGATCAAGAGAAAGATGGATACTCGTGTATAGTTGATAAGATGCAGGTAATTGCAGGTTGCTCCAGTACCGTTCTTATAGATGGAGAGGGAGCAGGATGATCTAATATGAAGTCAAAAAGAAAGAAATGTTCGAACTCTAGAAGGCACCCACGATATTACAGAAGAGACCTTTGTAGAGAAGGAAGAGACCTTCATAGAGAAGGAATGAGCAATCCCACAGGTAGACCTTCATAGATAAGGAGAAAGGGAAGAGACCTTCGTAGAGAAGAAAGAAACCTTTGTAGAGAAGGAAGAGACCTTCATAGAGAATGGGAATGAGAAATTTGTCAAGGTTGGCCTTTGTCCAAGTGTTGAGTTTTGGATACTCTAGGGACATGTTAGAATACCCTCGTAGAGAGGAGTGTGGATGTTTCTCCAAGGGGAAGCGGGCATATACTCTCCTTTGGCCAAGGATTGAGTAGCCTAGAACACAAACCTCGACCAAGTGGAATGGTTAGTTGTCTCTTGAGGTTTGTGTCGTGATCTTGCGTGGATAATGGAAAGGGAGTCTAGTCTTGCCCAGGCTAGCATCTTAGCTTCTCTAGTTCATGTGGGATGACTAGGAGTGAAGCTATGGTAGTAGTCCTCTCCAGTGGATGGGTGAGATAGATGACTACAAGAGAAGGGAGAACATAAAAGGAATGGCAAAACTCATAGAATATCTTATGTGTGAAGATAAGAAAGAGTATCTTCTGCATGAAGATGAAAGAAAGAAAGAGTATCTTCTACGCGAAGATAAAGAGAACAAAACTTCTTTAATATGGATTCATGGAGAACCAGTCAGTGATCGTGATGCCAGATGACCAAGTGGATTATATTGATGCCTCATGTTACCCATTTGATGATGTTATCCAATTGTGTTGTTATCCAGTTGATGATGATTATCTAGTTGATGATATTGCCTAAATGATATTGTTCAGTTAATGATGACAACCAGTGACCGATCAAAAGATAAAGAATATCCTTCTTATTAAGAGGGAGTGTTGAAATATTCTGTAACTGCAAAGAACATTCTTATCCCCTTTTGCAGATTGGTCAAATGTAATATGCAAATTAAGAATTCGACCC
>SNQJ01S0143466.1:27317-51773 GCA_010110895.2 Picea sitchensis
AGTTGTAATTATACCTCCTAGTCTCCTATATATACCAAGGAGACATTTTCATTTTGAATCATCTTGTACTTGAACATTTAAGTGGGGTAAAAGGAGGTTTCCCCCTCGAAGAGGCTTATTATCTGAAATTATATCTTTTTCAAGGCGTTGAGTACTTTTTCTGAGGTTTTTCTATACTATATTGATATTTGGTTCTTAACAAGCCCCTTCATTAGCCTTAAAGTGGGAGGCTAGGCCACTGAGGTGACAACAAGTGGCTTGCCTAGTAGTTTCCCCTAAGCTCTCCCAAAGAGGGTAGGAATTTCCCTTTAATGAGAGTTTGAGCAGTAACAAGACCAAAAACCACGATCAAAACTCAAGATAATGTTGTAGTGCATGTCCAAGTTTGCCATGATTTTCTCCATCCTCTGCTTTTGCATTCCTAATTTCTCTTCTAATTCTGCTTGCTTGACCAATTGACTCTCCAATTGCATGTTGGTGTGTGAAATTTCTCTGTGCAAGCCTTCCAATTGGCTAAGCATACTACTCAATTCCTTACAAATCTCCATTATTCCACAACTAGCACAATAGCCTAAGTGGTTGTGCTTAGACGTGGTTGTTATCTAGATGGAGAAGTCTGATGAGTCCCACCACTGCTCACCCACAAACACAATATTGCAATTATCTTCACTATGAATAAATATAGAAAAATGGGTTGAATACTTGCTAGCGCAACCAAAATCTCAAAAGCCACCATAGGCTCCTTGCACATAACTAAATTGTAAACCCTACATGACCAATTCCTCGTTGGATATGGACAGAGAATCCCAATCCAAAACAAACCCAAATCCGACCATAACTAATGGCCATGTGCTTTGAAAATGGTATGAAGATATCCCAACTACGCTATGAAAGCCCGTCACTTCAGACTTAATAGGTCCATCGTGCTTACACCATTTGAAGTGAGAGAGAGGTAGTAAAGGGCAAGGAGGATTTATGATGTTTTTCTCAAACCTATTTAAAGGACATATGTTAATACTATGTCAAACCATACCATGCAATCAACTTTGATGTTCCATACTAGGGGATTAATAATAATTTGAGGTCACCTCCATTTTTTATTAATACCCCTTTGTCCAAATAAACTACATAATAGCTAATCCATTTGCATGTGACATGTGCGATGAATGTGAAAGCAATCAATTGTTTTGAAATAAGAAATGGGTTCTTTGATCCTCGTGTTCATTCTAAAAAGGGTTGATCTACATCGTACACTAGAGTTTCTTACTTGCCCAATAACTAATGATAAATCCCCAAAAACCAGAGCATTCTTGATATTTTGATCATGAAGCAAGGTCAATCCAAGGAGCAAGACATGTATCTTTGCTTGATTATTGCTTGTCACTCCTATTCCCCATGCATATAACACTTCTAGTTTTCCTTTAGTGTCTAAGATCACCCCCCACACCTGACACCCTAGCGTACATTCTATCTTTTATATTGATTACATTTATTTATTATTAATACTAATTAAATTTTATCATTGATCACATATTGTATTATTTTGATTCTTTAATTTATCATTTTATATTCAATTTTGACTTCCTTTCCCATAATTTGTTCTCTTTTTTTTAAAACCGCAACTTGGAGATTATATTAATAAAAATTGTAGCAAAGCCATTAACAAGCATACAAAATGGAGTTGTTATGGAATTTAGAACAAAACTTATAGCTCTCATAGACAACAAAAGAGACTTTGCATCTATTTCTAGTTATTACAATCCAAATATTAACGTAGGTATACTACTTAATGAAAACACCTAAAATTCAAACAACTTTAAAAAACATAGAACCTAAATAAACACATGCTCATTGTTGGCTTCCTTATGTCTGACCATGGAATGGAGAAAGGTATGTCGGTCCACTTCCATGGCCTCCTTAGACTGATGCATAGTCTCCTCTTCTTTAGGATCTACCTGGGTTGAGTTGATAGATATTTGGTGGTTGGAAGTTGCAGAGAGAGAATCCTTGCCTAGGTTTAGTTCCAAATTTCGAAGCATATGGCATTATGCATCAAGCTCATCCAATTTTTGATTTTGTTGAACAAGAAGGCTCATTACATTTGTGTTCTGAGAAACATAGTGTTGATCATTATCATGGATCTTAACGGAAACCAAACAAAGGGCTATTTGGTTGCATTAAAGTGTCTCTTCATGACAATGAAGGATTCTTCCATTAAAGTGTCTCTTCATGCCAATGAAGGATTCTTCTCACCTCCCGCAAATCCTTGGAATCCATTTTGGGTAAAATCATGAATGTGGGTGTCTATTTTGCTTGGTTTTTGAGAAAAAAAAATTATATTTTCACAAATTCTTCAACTTCGAGTAAAGAAAAGTATTTTTTTTATTTATATTTTCATTTTACAGTAAAAAAAAAAATTATCAAGAATTTTGTTAGCTTTCTATTGAATACTTTTGAATTTTTTTATTATTGAGATCTGATATGTCAACTTAGCAATTGTTTGATAGTATGTTCCTTAAAAATGAAGGGAATGATAATGAGTTATGTTTTCCCCAACAATGTATATATTATTAAACTTTTGTTTCTAACAAATGAAATATGTTGCAACAATCTACAAAGACTATATTTTATGTTGACTATAGTTTTGAATCTAACGGATGAATATTATAATTTCTACAATTTTTTTAAGTTGACCAATCTGAAAAAGTTGTAGATTTTAAACACATTTTTTTACCGGTCATGTAATTTTCTTAATTTTTACTTAAAAGTAAAATCTAAAAATACCCATTTGAAGACGACACTCTAAATCATATTAATATAAATTTTCCATAATTTTCCACTGTGTATTTTTACAAATATGGATTTTTCATTTTACTGAATCTTAGTGTCACCTAAAAATATTATGCAGTTATTTTTTTGAAATATTAATTAAAATTAGATAAAAACAATGAATATGAATATGAATTATATCAACTGAAAGTAGATTCATTCTACAAATGTTGTTATCGGTTCTGAAACTAAATTCTTTGTATTTGTAGGAGTTCTCTACCTCCAAAGTTGAAGTAAGTTGGAGAGGATTGAGAGTTTTATGTAACCTGACCCAGTTGCAGGTTTTCGGCCGAAAGATTATTTTTAACGAAATTCGTTAGAAATAAATAAACTTTCAATCTTTCGGCCAAAAAGGTTGTGTCAAGATTTCCTTGGCTGAAAAGAGACGAAGGGATGCATCCTCTAGAGCAAAATCATATAAATATGCTTTCAATTGAACTTCTTTTGTACAACCTCACTCCATATTTTTGCTTATGTGGAGCCACTAAAGAGAAGGAAAAGAAGGGATGCATCATTTGGCATATCATTTGGCACGAAATCATATAAATATGCTTTCGACCGAACTTCTTTTGCACAATTCATTCCCTCGGTTCATATTTTCGCTTTTGTGGAGCCACTAAAAAGAAGTTTGGAGCAACTTTTTCGTTGTTTGAAACAAGGTTTTTGTTGTTTTTATTGGAGCAACAATTTATATATTGAAGGTTTTCTTGAACATTATTTTCAAGGTGGAGGCTTTCTTGAGCATTATTTTCAAGGTGAACACTTTCATAAACAACTCCTTACTATATCAAAGAGAACTTTTTTGAAAGTAATTTTTTTTAAACAATTCCCATGAAATGAAACAAAAAATTTTGAAGATCAAAGGTTTTTTAAATTTTCTTTAAAATCTACTTTTTATGCAAAAAAAAAATAAAAAAATTAAAGCATTTTGGTTTATTGAGAAATTTTTTCCAAATTTTTTACAATATGATTATAAAATTCATTTTTTTTATTTCTTTTAAAAAAAGTGTTTTTGAGTTATAATATTTGAGGTTTGAAATTTTATTTCGTGTTATAAAATGTGGATTTTTTTAAATACCTCTACAAATTGAATAATCATGGTAAAAAAAAAATTGCGCAAGAGAAAATATGATCACATTCGAGACGAAACTCGTCATAACGAACAAGCGAAAGAGCGTTATTGGAGAAAGAAACGAGAATATGAAAATATTGAAGGAAGAAATAATGATGATGTAAATAGAGATTTGCATCCTAGTTCTCGACAAGAAGAATTCCAACTAGGTATGCATACATATTATCTAGATTAAGTTTAGAATTCAAATTTAAATTATTTTTTAATATAATTGAATGTAATTTGAATTTAATATTTTTCAAAAAACAAAAATAGATTTGCCTCATAACATCGATGAAGTCGTTGAAACCAAAATTGAAGAAGAAGTCGAATCACCTACAGGTATGTACATAAATTTAGATAATACAAGATTCAAAAACTTGTAGAGTTTAATTAATTTATTATATGGTTTAGTTTTTTAATATAAATTAAATTGAAATATGCAAGAGATATCAATGTTGATGATGAAATGCTAAAAAAGGTTGATACTTACAAATTTGGGGAGAAAAACCTGACCATATTATAAGATATCTTGTTAAGAATATGTATAATATTTTTTGCAAAGATGAATCCATAGCAACACAAGCTTTTGAGAGGTACAATAAGGTCGAAGAAATTAAAAGAAGCTACACCATTATTGGGTATTCAAAGGTCGACAAAAGATACAAAGGTGCAACATAATGTTTTTGAGAATATAACTAGCGCATTAAAATCTTTTGGAAAATCTCGCAAAAAGATGTGAGTGTTGCACGTAGAGTAATACAAACAACAATTGTTCCATCTAGCAATATAAAAGATCGTTTGACACAACACATGGAAAAAACAATGGAAACCTCAAGAAAAACATTGTACAAACATAGACAATTATGATTGCAAATACATGCAAATGATGAACTTACTTATTGGAAAGTTATTTCTAGACAACCCTACAAAGATAGACTTGCATAAAATGTTAAAGAATTGGTATATAATTATTGGTTGACAAAATCTCGTGTTTCACCACATACAAGGGATGTGTTGCGACAAAGAATAGCACAAGGTGAATATGAAGAACATGTAAAACATATATTTTAAATGACACAAATAGAATTGTTCAATAAGTTCAAAGAAAAGCACAAAGAAATTATAATGTCCATCAATACATTTGTGCAACAAAAACCATGGTTTGTTAGACCCATCATTGTTCGTGACACTTGTTGTTGTCGTTATCATGTGGAATTTGAGTTATATTACAACATTTTTCTTGATTTTGGTAAAAATTTCTGGGCAAGTTCACGTCCTTCCACAATTTGTGGTTTTATATCCCAAATTCTATGTGAAAGAGAAGGTGATGAATTATTTTACCAAAAAAATGTGTTGCTGGAGAAAAATGTGATCATTGTGGAAATCTAATTTTATTTAACTCCAAGTATCCTATTGATATGAAAGATCAATCTTTGTTTGATATAATAGTCAATTGGAAGAGATATGAATATATCAGTAGCACTACTACAAGTTCTTCAAATGTTGTTTCCAAAAGGATGGATTTGAAAGTGGATAAAATCTGTGTGATAGATTTTTTGAAGAAGTTTGAGAAAGAAATTTATAAATGCACCAAGCATTCACATAGAGCTCGATGGCAAGACCTACAATTTAAACAATCCTGTGAAGTGTTTCCACCAGGGATGATTTTGTCTGTAGTTGATTTTGCAGAGAATTACACATTTGTTGCACAAAAAGAAATACAAAGTGAATATTATCATTGTGATCAAGTCTCTATATTTGTCCACATTCTATATATACATGCTCAACAAATTGTTGATAACATAGAAAGCATCAATAACAATTGGCATGTTATTAAAGAATATCATTTTTATATAAGTAATGATCAGACACATGATACACATTATGTACAACATTGCTTTGATAAATTTTATGATTCATTGAAAAACCATGGGATCGGATTCGATCGACATTGGATATGGTCAGATGGATGTGTGGGTCAGTTCAAATCTTCACAATCATTCTGTTGGTTGTGTCGTCTTCACAAGAAATCAAACATTACACATTGTTTGAATTTATTTGAGATTGGTCGTGGAAAATGAGAGCACGACGATGCACGGGCATGTGTAAAACAAGCACTTCAAAGGTATCAGATGAACCCTCGTGTCGATCAATTTAAATATTCTTATCAAGTTGTTGAATGGTGCAAACAGATGCTAAGCCATGAAAATAATGTGCTCAAGTGTGTGTGTATATATGTTGCACACACATGATATTTTTATTTGCATTCAAAAATATGATTTTCAATCATGTTCAATAGAGAAAGTTAATAAGTTCTTGTCTTTAACATGTATATTATTGACATTTCATATTTATATTTAAATAAAATATTCTTGAACCATGTGCAGGTTTTTTGGCATATTGGCATCCAATATGTAGATAGATCAATCCCATATGAGGCCAGTACAATACACATGACTCAAAAATTGCATTCAATTAAAACAAAACCCTTCCAAAATGTGTTTGCATTTGATGGAAGAAATGAATCTTGTTTTTGTTCAGTTTACATAGAGGACACATAATCCACAGAAATTTGTGAAAATGAAACTGAGAAATATGTTAAAGCTTGGAGACACATCGAAATTAATACAAAAGGGAAAATGCCACTTGCAAGCTTAGAGGAGATTGAATCAAATGAAACTACAATGTCAATTGATGGAAATAGAGTCTGTGATCTTGTTAGAGAAGGTAATTTATGTTTCAATTGTTCAAACATATTTGCTATGCTTAAACAGTGTAGATTTACATGTACTAGAGATATAGAAAATTTATATATAATACAATTGTGTGCATGTGTGTTGATATAACGAGAACTGTGTGTTGGAATATAACGAGTTATTTGCAGGAGATGTCTTTGTTGTGGTTGCACCTGTAGACAACGATGAAAACGTTAAATATTATTTGATGTGATGCACACAAGAAAAGATGAAATTATTAGAAGATTTTGATGATAATGGTTTTATATATAAAAGAGGATCCATCGTATTAAAAGGTTATTTTTTTCAAGAAACCCATCAAACCGATAGTCGTGTTCACTTTCAAGACTATCATTCAGATGTCATAAGTTGCCAATATAGTCATTTGGTATGTGTAGCGTGCATAAAGTTAATAGAGGTTCAATCAAGGAAAATATAAAAAAGTTAGAAAATGGAAAATGTCAAAAGTCGATGATGAACGAATAATTGAAGATTGTGTACCATTATGATTTTTTTAAACAAGTGACATTCTAGAATTTATTTTATTTTGCATCAAGTACACGTATATATGGATATGTAAGATTCTAGAATCATCTTGTTTTGTTTATTTTTGTGGTCCATTCAAAGAATGTTATGTTTGATGAATTGTAACTTATTAAGCTTTATTTACATTTTTGCACATAAAACTAGATCTCAATTGGTGAATTCAAGCCCTCCGGACCACTTAAGGAAGCTCAAGAATGGTTATAATGTCATACTATAAACATAATTTATTTTCTCATAAAACCCCTAGGCATCTATTACATTGAAATGGTAGACACCAAAACATGATTTGAGATTTAATATATTCATTGACTTCTTAAACCCATAAATCACTTTGTTGGAGATGTAAGTATTAATAGCACTAAACCTACTTAAAACTAATTCTCATTAGATTTTAAACACCAAAACATGCTTTGAGCTAAGATATGTCATATTGAATATATATTCATATATATATTCACATGTAAAACTATAAGAATTTAGATAAACTCTTTGATTTAGTTGTAAATTATAAAAGTTTAAATTTTATAAATTACAAAAAAAATTCATGTTAGTTGGGTTTAGTTGAGTTGGTTGGAAGGAATGGTTGTTATCCTCTCTACATAGGTTCAATTTTTGCAAGTGACATAGTGTCCATGTAGAACGCTTAATGATTATATTATTGTAATGGTTTCGATCTTTTTTTAATTTCCCCTTAAGAATCATCATTTTCTATTATCCACAAATGAAGGATGGTTCATCACTATTATTCAAGGAAAACCACGTCACTTGAAATGACCCACTAGTGACCCATTAATGGTCCTTAAGGGGGACTTCCGTGCCTCTATGTCTTGGGCCAGTAACTTATTTCCTTATGTTCCATTGATGGTTCTCAAGGGGGGATTTCATGCCTCTATGTCTTGGGTCATTAAATTATTTTCTTATGTTCACGGAAGGCGAGCTCTTATACAATAAAAATAATTCAGGAGTAATGTGTTTTCGAGTCGCATGTAACCTTAATATGACACATGAGACTAGATATTACCCCTAGTTGCATTTTAACCTCTTTCACATGAGGAACAAACCATTAAACTTCTAATCACATATTAATCACAAACCATTATATTCCAATGCATAACATACATAAAACATACTTAAAAGGTGTTAATAATAAAATAATTCATTAAATAGGGTTATCAATTATGTATAATGATAACATAGTCAAATACATAATTCATCTTATTATTCATTTACATAAAATTTGCTTAGTAAAAAAAATAATTATTGTGTAAAGAGATGCTCTTCAACCCAAAGTGACATAGATGTTGTCTTGTAATGTGGGAACTCTTATGTGGCATGCCAACTACAAAATAATAATAAAAATAAACTAAGTTTCCACCAATACTTTTTTTTTCTATCACTCCATTTATATTTATGAATCCGGACATAACCAAATTCAAAATTATGAACCAATTTGCATGAGTGAGTCGAAGTGAGTTATTATATACTCAAAGTTGAAGTTCCAATATAACATACACTTCAAATATGCAGATTCAACACTTACATATATTGAAACATCAAATCTTAATCTAGATTTAGCTTATTAAGTAGAGAATTAATCCACTTTAATTGAGCAAAGTGAAATTGAAATTAGTTAAAGTTTTTTATTATTGTTGGAATACATTGAGATATGCGACTTTTTGTTCCTATCTCTCCATTTATATTTATGAATATGAACATAACCAAATTCAAAATTATGAACCAACTTGCATGAGTGACTTGAAGTTAGTTATTATATCTTCAAAGTTGAAGCTCCAATATAACATCCACTTCAAATATGCATGTTCAACACTTAGATATATTGAAACATTAAATATTAACCTAGATTTAACTTATTGAGTAGAGAATTGATCCACTTTAATTGAGCAAAGTGAAATTGAAATTAGTTATAAAAAAATTATTAGTGTTGGAATACACTAAGATGTGCTACTTTTTTTTTCTATCTCTCTATTTATATTTATGAATCTGAAAATAACCAAATTCAAAAATATGAACCAATTTGCATGAGTAAGTTGAAGTGAGTTATTATATCTTCAAAGTTGAAGTTACAATATAACATCCACTTCAAATATGCAGGTTCAACACTTACATATATTGAAACATCAAATCTTAACCTAGATTTAGCTTATTAAGTAGAGAATTGATCCACTTTAATTGAGCAAAGTGAAATTGAAATTAGTTAAAAAAAATTATTGTTGTTGGAATACATTGAGATATGCTACTTTTTTTTTCTATCTCTCCATTTATATTTATGAATCTGAACATAACCAAATTCAAAATTATGAACCAATTTGCATGAGTGAGTTGAAGTGAGTTATTTTATTCTCGAAGTTGAAGTTTCAATATAACATCCACTTCAAATATGCAGGGTCAACACTTACATATATTGAAACATCAAATCTTAACCTAGATTTCACTGATTGAGTAGAGAATTGATCCACTTTAATTGAGCAAAGTGAAATTGAAATTAGTTAATGTTTTATTATTATTGTTGGAATACATTCAAGGCCCACATCATTAGAAGTATCTTTAGATGAACATTTCTTGAGATATGTTAGTTATATAGCTAACCCAAACAAACAAAATGGACTATATAGATATTACAAGATAGTCAACCATATTCCACATTATAATGTACATATATCAATCTCCATCTAAGAAATATGAAATTTGTATAAAAATTAAAGGATATGATTGGAGTACATGGAAATGAAATTACATATAGAGACATGTAGCTCAAGAATATGGATAATTGAAAAACAATAAACTTGAACAATATGTATACTTGCAACACAATAAAGCTTAGAATAATGCCTTCAAATGTCATTTCTAAAATTATTATGATCTCACAAATGCAAAATGATTTAGAGAAAATTAGTTAAAATGCCTATTTATGGATGAATCATTCCAATGAGATTATTATAGTTCAAATTGAGCTTTTCTAGAGTTCTCGACTCTCATATTTTAGGATGAACTGGATTATTGAGATTGTTGTTGGTATGAAGGAGTTTCGTAAGGTTTTTCTTATGTCCTAAGGAAAAATGTATATTTCAACATAGAAAGAAGAGAAAGTACAATGACACCCACTATCCCTTTAATACATCCTTTGGGATGGTCTAGAGTGATTTGGTTGTAAAATTATAGCCTAGCTATGTGGGAGAGCCATGGCAAATCAATGAGGAAAAGCTTTAAGTTGTATATATCTATCTCAAAATAAATGATAAAATGAAACTATCAAGTACCCAATTTGAATTAGTTCGCCATTGTTGGGTCTCCCATCGTTAAAAGAATAATGGCATTAAGATGAGAAATAATAAGCCCATGAAGAGTTACACAATAAATCAAAGAAATATCACAGAACATTTCTTGATTATTATGAAGGTCAACTAACGTTGGTCCACTTAAGACAAATATTATAATAGTAATACATGTTAACTAAATAACTACCTCATTAATGCATTCACCTCAAAACTATTAACAACATAAATTAAAACAGAAAGTGCCCTATAAGAATTTAGATAAACTCTTTGATTTAGTAGTAATTTATAAATTTACAAAAGTTTTGTAAGCTAAAATTCATTTTTTTAAATATACAAGTGACTATATTATATATTCTTACATGGCTTATTTAATATCCCACAACTAATATTATATATAAACTTGCCATTCTAAATAATTATTCAAATAATGATTGAAATTCATTGCAAGCAACTAGTAAAATGAGTATTTTGAGAGTGTTAAACCAAATACAAATAAAAATGCAAATAGATGAATAAATGGTAGCAACACATAAAGTACTCCCATAGCAAACTCAACTTCAACTAATAATAATAAAATGCATGCTTGACAATGAGGTAAGTTCAGCTATGTTAGATAAAAAAATTGAGTTGAGCAAAATTGAAGTCCTAGGAAATCATATTGAACTATTAAATAGAACCCCAATTGTCTCCATAAATGTATATTGTCATAGAGTAATTCTATAAAGTCTACACATTCTTTTCATATTCAAATCCTACATCTTGGCCATCTTGCAAAAATTACTCACGAAATTCTACTTCTTCTACCATAGCCTATCAATCGCACTGTCAACATCCCTCTGCAAAGGACAAGAATTCCAAATTATTGATAAGACTATCCAACACAAATATCACAAGCCTAGTTTATAATCATGGCCAATACTTAACTTAAATAAATTATATATTTGTTTAACATAAAGTGTGCACTTGTTTAAAATAATATTTAGATAAATAAAATAAACCAGGTCAAGCAAAATCGGCATACCAAAGGTGTTGGAGTCCATCCTCAGACATTCATACTCTCTTTCATGTTCCATGAACAAACATTATTGTAACAAGGAAGAAGCCAATAATACATATTAGTATATACTTGTCTAAAATAATAAACATATAAATATTAAATAAGTGATGATCAATAAAAACATACCCAACCATGAGCAAGAATAACATACCCAATCAGAGTTCCATGGATCTTTAAGGAGTTCCATGGATCTAAGATTATTGCTCTCTTTTGATTCTACTCTCCATATTAGGCCATTCTTCCAAGAGCATAAATCTTTTTAGTTTTTGCTATGGTTTAGATGTTCTTGTTGATGATTATAGTTTCGTGAGACATCCTCCGGGACATAGACTAAGTGAGTCGACCTGTGAGAGAGCCCATGAGTTGGGTGTGCCCATGAGATGGGTGTGTCGTTCCTCTCTGAGACTGAGATGGAATGTTGTGTGCCCCTGTTTGGGGTAAGGATGCCCATGAGATGGGTGTATCGATGTGTGTGCCCCTGTGTGGGGTGAGAATACCCATGAGATGGGTGTGTCAATGTGTGTGCCCTTGTGTGGGGTGAGAATTCCCATGAGATGGGTGTGTCATTTGAGATGAAATGATGTGTACCCATGTGAAGGGTGAAGGTGCCCATGTGATGGGTGTATCGTTCTGTAACATACAAAATATATACATATTAAGTGATAATAACGATAAATAATGATAATAATAATAAATAGTTATTAATTGTATAAGGGACACATCCTTTCATGGATGGTCACCATATGTTCCTTTAGGTTCTCTATATATTTGACCCTCTCATTGTACATCTATTCATCATATATTATCTATTTTATCTCATTATATATTCTTATTCAATATATTTATTATCCAGTATGGATTACAGTTATTCATTCCATTTATGACGGATGTTTGTCATAAGAACCAGATTGGTTCTTTACTTTGGTATCATAACTTTGTTGTTGATCCTGACCATTGGCCATACAGGCTTGTAGCCTCATACCAAAAAAAAAATCAGAGTTTCTCTTTTATCCAGGCCTTTGACCACGTGAGGGAATTTTTCCATTAAAAAAAATTCATCATAAAAAATTACCATTGAAGAAATAATCTCTCAGTTGCAAGAAATTATAAGTTATTACCAAATATCAAGAAGAAGGAAGAAAATAAAGGAACAAAAAGGGAGAAGAAAAAATGAAGAAAGAAAGAATAAAAAAAGAAAAAGATAGTTTAAAAGAAAAAGTTCCAAAGAAGAAGCAATGGTAAATTCTTATTTTACTATTGGTGGCTTACAAGCCCATGGTTTTGGTAAACCATTGGCCCATGGTATCTCCCTACCCTATAAAAAAAGAATTTACAGTGGTAACTTTTTACCACTTTCTATATACACGTGGTGGGGTTCAAGCCAAAATAAAAAGTCAATGACTAAGTCTTTTGGAGTAATATTAATTCAATAAAAGTCAAAAGATATTTTAGCAAAATAATAATGTGTCCAATTAACTTGTGTAAATGATATTCATATAGGAAAAGTAAGAAGAGAGGGTATCATATCAAATATTGTGGAGTTAGAGATATAAACAATACCATCATAAATTTATGTAAATAAAAAAAAAAAGTTTGAAGGATTATTATATTTTTAAAAGTGAAGTGGATCTAGGAAAGCGAGGGGTAGTTGACAGAGAAAAAATATAAAAAATAAAATAATATATTTAAAAGTTAAAGGATTTAAAAAAAAAATAAAAAAATTCAAAAGTGGGTTCTTGAAATTCATGCATTTATCATTTATTAAAAAAAAAAAGTGAACTATAACATCTACAAAGAAAACAATTTCGGCAAAATGTCCCTATTGCTCAAAAGAGGAACAGTATGAAAGGGGACTTATGAATGGAACTCTCCCTTGTCCATATTGTAAAAAGCTTTTTACTTCAGTGGAAAATCAAGGTGACATGCATTGGGAAGTGAAAATCAAAGAATTAGAGAACCAACTAATTCATTATCAACAACACAACAAAAATTTACAATTTCAAGTTGGGTTGGAGCAACTGCTAAAAAACCAAAAAGAGAGACAAAAACAAAATCTTGAGGGAAAATTTGTTTTTATTTTTTACAAAAACTGAAAATTTATATATATAAAAGGCACGACCGAAGTCGCAGAGTACAAAAAAGGTGTTGGTAAGGGGAACCAGCTACAAAAATTTATGTAATATTGTTATGAAGAGTTATCCACATAATCTACTACGGAAGACTAAATTATCAGGCTGATCTAGTCATAACTATCACCCGAAAGTTAATAAACAGTTCGCCATTTTTACAAAAATTGAAAATCTGACTGCATTGCTTACTGACTCTTTTCCTCAGAGCCTTGTTCTTCTTATGGCGGTGGCTCCAGGGAAATTTTTAGGTCTGGTAGCACTGGATCGGTCCTACTCTCACACTCCTCGCTCTGGCTTTGCTTTGTAGAATTATGAGCTCTAGCTCCATGCAATTCTTCAATTCTTTCCCCTTGCCTTCTGAGAAAATTGACCTCATCTTGGAGCTGATTTATCAGGGAGCGATGTTGCGACATGGTTTCCAGTGTGAAGTTTAAAGTGGAGCTATGAGAGTCCAACCTCGGGGCCAATTGCTAGGTGGTGGAGAAGTTTCCTTCCACTGACTCTTCCTTATGTCTTTCATGTTCTGGACGCTGGGCCATTTTAGCACTTATTCTTGCTATTGAGTCCTTCCTGAGCTTGTTGATGTAGCCTGCATTTGCGTTGTTGTTGTTGCTGCCAGGATATGTGTCTTGTTTGTTTTTTTGACCTCTAGAAATTCCTTTTACTGTGTTTCTAGTGGTTGTTTCTCCCCTTGTTGAATTGATAGTGAGACGACCAAGATCGGTTTGGAGCCTTTCCCTTTTTCCACAGCCAATTTCACCTCTATAGTAATCTCTGTTATAATCTTTGGACTGGCCAGTGTCGTTGTTGAGCGCAGGTGCCTTATTACTTGTCGCTTCCTTTTCTGCTTCACCGTATCTGTTGAGGTTGCTCTCTAAGTTATGGCTTATGTTTTGTATCCCTTCCCCATACTGACTATTCATTCCCGAAATATTATTGTGGTGGCAAAGACAATGAATCTAGCTTTGTCCGTCATGAATTCCCCTTATGGTTGCAAACCTTGATCGTGCAGGAGGGTGTTGCTCGAAAGGGGAGGCGACAGGCTCTGCCAGCATCTGCATGTTGCGGAGCATTACCACAATCCCTTCACATGCCATTAACTCACGCGACATTAATGAGGAGTTGAGGAGGATGGAGAATGGGAAGGGTGGGAGTGACATCAGCCGCAGGTTCCCACGGGGTATAAACATCGTGTGGCCCTGGAGATCCAATTTCGTGAGCTACAATGTACTAACTCTCATGATCCAGAGGATGATCGAGTACGTATTTCCCCCGAGCTTGTCAATTAGTTGTCCTGAAATACCTTTGCGTTGGAAAGCCGCATGGAGAAGGCTATTAGTTGGAGCGTGGATCCAAGTGGCCCGAAGCATTAGCGGGGAGCTAGAATATCTAACCTTCCCATGATTTCCATGTGACCTGGGATTCTTCCTATGGCTCTATTATCCTGCTCATCTGTGCTCCCATTATTTGTGTGTCGAATATGGTAGAAGGAGGGGAGCATGGAAGATAGTGTATCTCTAGTTTTGTCTATGAGTCTTTTCAGATTTGAATTCTTTGGGGTTGTTTTTTTTATGAAGTACCTAATTATAGTCTTGGAGTCCCCTAGAATGATGAGTTGATTGATTTGTCGTTCAAGCGCTAGTTGAGTTTCTTTGAAAATTGCATATGCCTCTGCTAAATTGTTGGTGGTTATACCCAGATTCCACGAGTAAGTTAGAAATCTTTGTCCTCTAGGGCTGAACAGAACCCCTCCCGCACCTGCCTCTCATGGGTTCCCTTTTAAAGCACCATCAAAACATAAAACATAACTCTTTTGGGCAATTAGCCAATTTTTGAAATCTTGGGGGGGGAATTGAAGTTGCCAACATGATGACTTTCTTGGTAGGGAGATGGGGGGGACTTCCGGGAGGTTTAGTTTATTTAGCCATACTTCTTCTTCTGCTAGCAATGGTCCACCTTCCTGGGTTGTTAATTTCTTGGATGATATGTACTCCCCCAATTGGTTGATCGCGATTGCTGCAACTATTGGGGGGGGACAAGCTTTTCTTTGAAAATTATTTTGTTTCTTACCCAGGTCATATTTGAAAATTATTTTGTTTCTTGCCAGTCATATTTGCCAGCATACAAATTTTATCGAGGCCTTCCAAATTCGACTTAGATTTGGATTCCTATGTAGTGAGCCTTTGTAGTGTTTTCCCCATTTACCAATCAAACTTTTGTTGCTTGTCGGCCAGGAGATATGGGGGACTAGCTCTGAGTAAACGTTGTGCATCACGTGTTTAGTGAAAATGCAAGTTAGGCACAGGTGGTCAATGCTTTCCAAACTTTGGTTGCACAGAGCACATCTAAATGGCCCCATATAACAACTTTTGTTCAATTTTTCGCCAGTTAGGAGCTTATTGTGAGCCAACTGCCAACAAAAAATATTTATCTTTGGAAGGCTATTTGGGCTCCATATCCCATTCCAGATGGCGGATTTATTTGGGGGGTTTCTCTCTTAAAGGAGTTGCTTATATCCCATCCTCACTGTGTACCCTGCTTCCCCCCAGCTTCTGCTATCCTTTTGACTAAGGCGGATTAGGGCATACCCTGAGACCACCAGGAGGAACTGCTTAGCCTCATCTCGCATGAGGGGAGGGATATCACCCAGATTCCAATTTTCCCAAGCATCGTTCTTGTTCCAATTAGAGATATCAAAGAGGGTGGATTTTCCAATTGAGGTTAGCCAAAGTCTGAAACGGTCAATAGAAGGGATACTAGAGAGTACTCCCTTATCTGAGAAGTGATCCTCCCATATCTTAATTTATTTTCCATTTATTGGGTTCCATGTAAGGTGGTTTTGGATGAGCGACATTGATGCCTGAATTAACTTCCAGATGGGGGAGCCTGATTGACCAAGGTCTACATCCTCCAAACATCTTTTTCTAACTTTGGATAGGTACTTATTTCATATTGCTTTCTTCCACCATTCGTTCCCACCTGTTATTACATGCCAGATTAGCTTGGCCCCTAGGGCTAAGTTTATCCTTTTCGAGTCTCAAATACCCAGTACCCCATTTTATTTAGGGGTGTAGACAGTGGACCAGTTTACCATATGAAATTTTTTTTATCGTTGTCTTTACCCCCTTGCCAAAGAAATTTCCTGATAATTCTGGCCATTTCTTTTTTTATTACCACTGGTGCGTAAAGGGCTGAAAATTGGAAAATTGGAAAGGAGGATAAGACTGACTTTATTAAGACGACCCTACCTGCTAGATTTAGCCACGTTGCTCCCCAAATTTCAAATTGGTCTTTGAGTTTTTTAAGAATCACCTATCAAGCCTCCTCGGGGAGGGCTTTGATACTGATGGGAGTGTCGAGGTACTTGAAATATTTCCAGTCTGTCGAGAAGGAGAATTGGAGGATGCTAGAAATTCTAGCCATTGTTCCCGCTTTTATGTTCCAGACGTAGATTTGGATTTTGTGTGTGTTGATAAGTCCCCTAGAGGTTGATTCATACTGATTTGGAACTATCTTGAATATTCAGGCCATTGTTTGTGAAGCTCCTCCAAGAAGAAGAGTGTCATTAGCGAATTGAGAATTATTTATCCTTCTGAGGTCCCTAGCTATTTTCAGCCATGGAATATTTTTGGTGGCTCTTTCTTGCTCCAGCCTTCTATTCAGGGTTTATGCCATGATGATATACATCAAAGGAGAAAGAGGGCATCCTTACCAAAGCCCTCTTGTGGCTTGAAAGAACAGAGTTGGGCGCCCATTTATCAAGGGCATTATCCAAGGGGACGAGATGCAAGCCTTGATCTAGGAGACAAAGGATCTATTGAAACCAAATTTTTTTAACACATCAAAAAGGAATTTGTGTTTCACTCGATCAAAGGCATTTGCCATATTGATTTTGATTATCATTCATTTTTCTTTTTTCTTAACACTGGTATGGATGGCTTCCTGCACCAGGATTATGTTGTCCCATATTTGCCTTTTGGCCACGAAGCCCCCTTGATTTGGAAGAATGATCCTTGGGAGCAGGTGTTTTATCATGTTTGCTATAATTTTTGTGAGGATCTTGTAGGAGACATTACAAAGAGATATGGGACGAAATCGGTCAAAAGAGTTTGCATTTTTTACTTTAGGAATCAAAGTAAGAAAAGAGGTATCAGTGGCTCCTCCTAACTTGCAAGTAGTTTGGACATATCTGATCATACGGAGTAAATCCTTTTTAATGATTTCCCAATAGTTTCTATAGAAACGGAGAGTGAATCCATCTGGCCCTAGGGCTTTATCAGGGTCAAATTGGTAGACAACTACTTTAACTTCCTCTTATGTGACCACCTTTGTCAATTCTTGGTTATCTTGTTCCTTTATCAGCTGCGGTATCGGTTCCATGAACTGTAAACTATAGCCTTTGTTATCTGCTCCATCTTGGGTGTAGAGGTTTTTGAAATGAGAGGAGGCTTCCTTTTTTATCTCCTCAAAGGAATTGACTACTTCTCCTGTAGATTTTTTAATTTCCTCCACTGTGTTCTTGTATTGTCTTTCTTTGGCCTGCTTGTGAAAAAATGAAGTATTTTTGTCTCTTGCTTGGAGCCACAAAGCTCTAGACTTTAGTCTCCATTCCTTTTCTTCGTTATGGAGTGTCCTTAAATAATTTTGAAAGTGTTGTTTCTTCTGCTCTAGATGTCTGGTTTGGATTTCACTAGTGTCCATTTTCTCATGTAGAACTTCTAGCTTATTTTTATGTCTATCAACTTCTCCTTTTGTGATGTGGAAGGATGGTTTAACCCAATCCTTTATTGCTTGCTTTGCCTTTTTTAGCTTTTTCTCCCAAATGTACACATGAGTTTTTTCCACCCAGGTAGACCAGATCGAGGAGCTTAGGGGGAGGAAATCCGGTGAATCCAACCAAATTGGGTTAAATTTGAATGGAATGGGTCCTAGATTTTATGCTTTAACAAAGGATAGGGCTATTGGGCGATGGTCAGAAATGCCCCAAGACACTATTTGGGAGGAGATGGAGAGTGGGTGGAAGAGTAAAGGGATATGGATGAGAAAACGACCCAACCTGGTGGCTATGTGTCCCAACCCTAACCTTTTATTGCTCCAGGTGTATTTCCCTTTGGAGGGTTGAACATTGAACAGATCAAGATCTGAAATCAAATCCTCCATATTTTCTCGAAACTGGCCCCTTACGGAGGTACCTCCATTTTTTTCCCCTTGGTTCAGAGTTGTATTCAAATCCCCTGCTATAATGCAGTTGTCTTGGGCTCCTAGCTCTTTGAGTTTCATTAAAGAGTCCCACCACTCCCTTTTTTCCCAATAACTATTAGGCATATAAACATTACAAATAGGGTAGATATTACCCGATTGGAGATGCTTAAGTTTAACCAGCGTCCAGTGATTTGATTCCACTATTTGATCTTCTCTGTAGAGATGGGTGTTCCACATCATATAGATCCCTTCGGAAGAACCTCTAGCATTCAACGTCATTCCGCTACTTATTTTCTAGATTTGTTTCATTTCTCACAGGGCCTCAACTCCCTGCAATTTTGTCTTCTGGATTAGGAGGATATGGGGCTTTTCTACTTGAATTAACTTTTCCATGGCATCTTTTTTTTTTCCCTCTGACCCAGTCCTCTACAATTCCATAAGACTACCTTCATTACTTACTAGTATGCTTTGATGCCCCCCCCTACTTACTATTATGATTTGATGCCCCCCTTTCAAGGTAGGTTGAGATTACTTTGTTGCTTTGAGCTTTCCCATTTTTCCCTCTCTTTTTGAGAATTTCCGTTATTGGTTACAGCGAGTTCCTAGCTCTTTGTCCCGAGTGGTCACTTTTTCCCTTCTAGATTTGTTTGTTTTCCTTACTGCTTTCGTAGTTCTGATGTTCTTTGGGAGTTTCATATCCATCTCTTCTCATGAGTCTTCCTGGTTGTCTTCCTTTTGCGCTTGGAGAGGTTCCTGAGGCTATGGATCTGGATCCATTGGGGGCAACGTGAGATCGATATCCCGGTCAAGTTGACTATCTTCTGTATTTTCTTTTGAACTGATCAACTCTACTTCTAGATTTTCCAGAGGGTCATATTTGTTCTTACTACTTTCAACTTCATCATCAATTTGTATTGGGGATTTCCCTTTACTTGGTGAGGGAGTCCTGGAGTTGCTTTTTCGTTCTTGTTGTTGGTTGCATACCTTGTTCGTTGATTTCTTTCTTTTTGTTGGCTGCCATTGATCTGGTGCCTTTTTTTCCAGATGCTCCTAGATCGCCTTGGGGCAACTTTTGGCGAAATGTCTGTATTCATGACAAGATTTGCACTTAAATGGAAGTTGTTCATAATCCACTGTTTCGATGTATGTCCACCCATCTAAAGTGAATTGGATTGCTTCTGGGATACCTTTCTCCAAGTATACTTCTACACAGAGACGTTCGCATGATTGTAGACCATCTCGTGGCTCAGCCCGATCGATGAACCTTCCCAGTGTGTTGCCTATATTTTTTATTGTTTCATAATTCCAACAGTGAAGGGGTAAGAAGGGAAGCCTAACCCACACTGGAACTGCTGAGGGGATGTCATTTTCAGGACTAAATTATGGAGTCCATTTATTCAAATACATACCTCGAGTTCCCATGAAATACGTTTTGTTTCGAAATACCAAATCTCCATCTGCTTTATTTTCAAGGAGAAATACATAAAAGCCCTTACCACATAAAGTTGTAGAAAGCTTCCCTTTTATCGTTTTCTTCCAGTTCTACCCCAACCATTGTGTCATTGCTTTGGGGGATGGCCAAAGTCCCGTAAACTGCCCTATCAGACCGTTTTCTGCTAAACGGAGGGCAAATGATCTCAAGGAAGGGGATTGTATATGAACTTTTGGAATCACATCCAACTTTTTAACAAATCGAGATATATGGGCTCCCTTATAAGATTTCGAGTAATAGGAGATCAACACTTGAAACGCTGCGATGTCAAGAGGTAGCAGGGGTTGAGGGGGATCATGATCCCCTGAGCCAGAGGCCAGGGCGATCGATGTCAAACCCTATATGTTGTCAGAGGTATCTCGAGAATTTACCAAAATCTTGAGGGAAAATTACTAGAAAAAGACAAAGACATTTCTTACCTAAAAAATCATAACCAATATTATTGGTACAAATAAACAAGTCAAAAGATAAAAAGCAAAGGGATCAAAAGTCGGAACAAGCTAATCACGATCTCATTAAGAAATTAACAGAGAAAGATCAAGAGAATTGTCTTTTAAAGAACCATAATAAAAGCTTGGTTGAACAAATCAAAAAGTTAAGAAAGCTCTCACCTAAGAATCCTTAATCAACCATTGGTTGCACAAATTAAAAGTTTAAAGAACGAAATAATGGAAAATTTGGAATCAAAAAATGAAGACGACAAGTCAAGAAATAAGGAAGAACTTTTACATTTAAGGCAACATAATCAAGAATTAATTACCAAAATTAGAAAGCTAAAGTATAATAAGAAGTCTTTACAAGAAGAGTTAGATCACAAAGAAACAATGACTAAATCAGTTGAAATAGAGAGGATTCTAGTTCAAAAAATCCAAACCTTAGAGAAAGAAACAAACACTGATCCAATTGAATTACCAGAAACATCAAAAGTTGAAAAACAATCCAATAAACAATATTTAAAAGAGATTTGGGTGCGTTATTGTCATCCAAATCACAAGATTCATTACGACCAACAACAAGGTCAAGAGGAATGTAAACAATGTTCTTCTTACCAACAACTAAACTAGAACATTGAAAAAGAACGAAGACAAAATCAACAACTTCTATGGAAGCCTAAAATAAGAAAACATATCTGAACAATCAATCATCAAACAGTTCCAATGAAAGTAGATTTAGGATGGATCACTTCCAAAAAGATGCAACATATTACTTCAGGAATTCGAAGATTATATCGTTTTTCTTCTTCAAGTATCACAATTACAAAACAAAAGATCATGAGAAGTCAGTTCGAGTTATAACAAGAGATAGGTCCTTCTCTAATCATGCTTTGAGGACAAAACATTTTTAAGGAGAAGGAAATGTAACATACAAAATATATACATATTAAGTGATAATAATCATAAATAATAATAATAATAAATAGTTATTAATTCAATAAGGGACACATCCTTTCATGGATGGTAACCATATGTTCCTTTAAGTTCTCTATATATTTGACACTCTCATTGTACATCTATTCATCATATATTATCTATTTTATCTCATTATATATATTCTTATTTAATATATTTATTGCCCAATATGGATTATAGTTATTCATTCCATTTACGATGGATGTTTGTCGTAAGAACAGAATTGGTTCTTTACACGTTCTCCTCTGTGTAGAGAGTTGAGACGATATGGAACTCTAAATGATTCTTCTGTGAGACTCGGTGAGATAGACATTTGTTGAGTAGGACGTCCATGTGGTTGAGCACAGGTGGATGTGGCCCTAGTGGCTGAGCACTCGTGGGTGTGTGTCTAGATGATTCTCCTGTGGGACTCAGTGAAATAGAGATTTGTTGAGTAGGACGTCCCTGTGGTTGAGCACAAGTGGACATGCCCCTAGTGGTTGAGCACTAGTGGGTGTGTGAGATCCCTTTCTATATTGTCTAAGAGTAAGATTTACCTGTAACCCTAATTGTGATGTAAAGAGTACAGTTCGACCTCACCATAAAGTGAAAGATAATTAATGTAAAAGATAATTAATATTGTAATTATTAATTATATTATGAGTTATTGAGGTCGGCCCTGTTGTGCCAATAGACACCACTTTTGATGTGTCAAGTCTAGTATAAATAAACGTGACTTCACCATTGAGGAAACATACAATACACATGTAATTACGGAATTTCAACAAGTACATCTTCTAGGGCTAAAGTGTGCACCTCTCTTGGGCGCTAGCCTTCTTGGTTTTTGAGAGCACCCTTTTGTGTGTTAGGTCTATGGTGTGGGAGGTCTTTCTCTTCAGAATATAGCAAAGGATTGTTGGGTTTTCTTCCCTTGTTGAGAAGGGTTTCCTAGGATATTTATTGTGTTCTTGTGCATGTTATTTCTTCTTGTGATATTGGTTATTGCAACAATTGTGAATGGTGTAGCTGCATTTGTTTATGGTTCAAGTAAATTCTAAAACTGAAATAAACCTCATGCTTGAGCCTAACATAGTGAAAACTCAACATGGTTTCAGAGCATAGGTCTTGAAGAACCCATTGCACAAGCATTAAAGCCAGTCGTCCTCTCTTCTGCAGAACCGTATAGCCTCCTAGGGTTTCCAAAAAATCTGTACGACCCTCTCTGTTTGGGTGTTCCAACACTTTATACTTAGACGTTGGGGCTGAAATTGGCTTAGGAGAGTATGGCCTCCTTCAGCACACTTCTAGAGACTCTCAAAGTGTAATTCCAAGAATTTTGGAGTTTTGGCCCTAGGGTTTCTAGGGTTTCACAGTTTTCTGCAGAAAATTCAGATCTAGTGTTTCTGCAACTCATTGAAGGAGATTTTCAGCTCACTGGTGTTCTTCTAGACTTCAAGGCTTATTGTTGGCAGTCATAAGCCCAACAAAACCTAAGGCTGATAGCCTAGCCTAGCCGTTAGGTTTTCTAGCCCAGTTGGCAAGGGTTTGTGAAGAATCTAAAAATATGATGAACAAAACCTTGGTGGAAGATAGGCTTGATGGATCAAGCAACTTCAATTCCTGGAAGTCAAGACTTCAAGTCACCCTTGAAGAGGAAGACTTATTGTGGGTGATACAAAAAGGTTTACTAGAGACAACTATCGATGAAGAGAAGGAAGAAAGGAAGATAATCATCTACTCAAGCTCTTACATTGAAGGGCCAGCTTCAAACTATCAAGATGACAAAAGGTGACATCGCTGCTATCTTCTTCATGAAGATGTTAGAGATCATAGATCAACTAGGTGCCAGTGGAGAATTCATATCAGCACTCTCAGCTATGCACTTGTATATATTATTTGGGTCATTGTCATGAGGGTATTTGCAGGAGGAAGGAACCTTTGCTACAATCATGGATCCAGAGGGATCTAAGTGCATTCAAAGGAACAACACATTGGAAGTGAAGATTCCAGGTTTGATTGTTTTAATTATCATGCCTCTAACCTACATTTCTAAGCTTGCTACATTACAAGTAGGCATTGTAGTTGTGACAACAATCCTTAAATTGTTTTGATTCTAGAGATGTACTCATTATTCTCTTCTAGGAGATATTCTTGTCTTGTTTCCTTTCGTTTGTTTTCTTGTTCCAGGCAGGTTAACAACAAAGGAAGATGTTTATCCTTCAGACTTCAAAGGGAGTCACTTGACTCAGAGGAAGTCAAAAGTATTTGAGAAGGAGGAAGAACAAAATGGTTGGGTATGTGTTATATTCTTTGCATGTGTGTGTGTGTGGGCGCGTCAGATATGACAACTGCGTCTAACGATCCCTCGTAGTAGTGTTATGTTTGTGTCGTGTGCGTCGAGCGCTTTCCTAGGGGGGGGCAAGTATGCCCCCCCTGGTTACGCATAGCGTTCAGGGCAGTGCCCCGAAATTTGTTTTTGGGCGGTTCTTGCTATTTTTAGCGGATTCTGCTATTTTTAGCCGTTTTGTAAATTAATCCTGGATTAAGGGATTAGGGTTTTGGTATCTACGGAATACCTAAAAACATTGTATATATATTGTATGGTGAATGGTGAAATTCGATATAATGAATATAAGAAAGGTTTTCCCGGTTGAGGGTTTCTGGTATA
>SNQJ01S0143467.1:6590-24456 GCA_010110895.2 Picea sitchensis
TATATATACTAGCACTTGGTAATAGACCAACTGGTTGAACTCATCGAAACACGACATAGCTTGCACAACACATACCTCCGTGGGAATGACCAATATATTATGTGTGTGGGTCAAGATCAAGCATAAATAATTCTCATTCATGGTGGTTGTAATGTGATAACCTGCATCGTCCTAGTAAGAAGAAATTCGTAATGCAACTAGGGATTTTTGTGTAATTGTTTGTGTAAAGTTGTTTCATGCTTGAAGGAGACTGACCTATTCCTACTGAATATAAGACTAGCACAACCGCTAACTTGCGGCTGGTGAACATCGAAAGGCTAGTTGTTAAACTTTTCGCTTAGTTAAAAAAACTTTAATTAACACAATAAAAAAGTTAGGCCCACGAAAATCCATTTATATTTTTTAATCAAGTAGACGTGGCAATAAATTAGTGAATACAGTCATATTTAAACACGATTAGGTAAATGTAAAAAAGTAAACATATAAACGGATGTCTTTATAACAGTTCGTAAGTTAATGGATGAATACACAGCCATTCATCTATTGTGACGACTAAGAATATTCTAGAAATATTTAATCTCATCCATAAAAAACGTATTAAGAACTAAAAACCTATTAAATGTGCCCATTGTCAATAGGTATATGCCTTTCGGCGTAACTATCCAAGGAGTATTATATTGTTCAGCCTAATTCTAGACATATATCTACCTTCCCTTGGTATAATTCATTGCAAACGTGCTCCTTGGGTGAGTACATGAAAGGCTATGGCTGGGCTCGGGGCTTTCCTACACCTAGGCAGGAGGTAGGAAAGATGCGAGCTCGCTTAGGTGATTATTATTCTAGGGAATGCCTTTCTTAAACTCCCCTTGTTGGAATTTCTTCGCTTCATGCTTTCTTGTTGAATAAGATGCTTGGTGACCGTGTAAACATGATGTTTTTTTAATCATACTTGATCGCACCAACAGTCCCGTGTTTAGATCTCTTTTGAGCAAATCCTAGTCTCTGCTTTGTTGAATGAAATTATAGTTCAGTGAAACTAGAATATACTGGGATGGATTGGTAAGCTCAAAGAAAAGTTGGTTTTCTTGTTTCTATGATCGAATTATGATCACTTTCTTGTCTCTATGATTAAATAAAAGTATTTATAAAATTGATATAAAAAACAATTGAAATGCTCCCTTAAAAGTTGAATTCCTCCACTAATTAATTGAAGGTGAAAAAGTTGGTTTTCCTTGCATTTAACTTACTTATTATACCCTGTAATTATCTCATAGCCATGGACATATGTTTAGTGGAAGGCCTAATGTCTTGGCCATTTAATTGTTTCTAAGTCATGGGTGAATTAAATGTCGCATTACGGTCAAGTGGGATTTGATGCAGTCTCAAAGAAGATAATTATGGTTTTAGAAATTGACAGTAAGAAATGACTTTGAATCCTTTGGTCACCTTGCATATATTCTTCAAATGCATCAATTCTTCAGGAGGTGCTTCAGTGTGGAGGTGTATCAAAACTGTGTAAGCTTCAACAAGTCAATTGCAGAGACAAAACAAAGTAGAGAGATAGGGAGATATTGAAATTGAATACAAACACAGTTTCTTCTTGTCTCTCGTACCTAATCAGAACTTTGATATTGAAATTTGATGCAATGACATGATCGCTAAGGTTTAGTCAAAGTTTCTAATTCTCTGGTCACATTATATATTTTTATTAAAAAATACACTCAAAATGGTTTTTATGGAAGTTCTTACATGAAGTTTAGTTTAAATTTCAAAGGAATGGTTCCATGATATTATTACACCAAAATTATTAGCTACCTTGCTTTTATTGTTGTTTGTGTTGGACAAATTTTTATTGTTTGTATGGGAATTGACAACTCGTTCAAGATAGTTATATCTGAATTCCTAGGACTTTGAGCAAGATACTATTCTTACAAAGGAAATTAAAAAATATTTAATCAATTGAATTTTTTTTTCTTTTCGAATTCAACAAACCGAAACAATAAAAAATCTAGCAAAGTTGAATATTTTTTTAAAAGAATTATATATACTCACACTTCCATTCTAAATCAATATATATACTTTGAATTTTTGGGTCGGTTTACCATTCTATTTTATGTATCAACATCACATATTAGTCCCGCAGAGGGACAGGGACTATAGCGATCCATAATTCGTTGACTTCATATTAATATGTCCTTTGACTATAAATTTTTGCATCATGTGTATTGTTCATACTATAGAAGTAAAAACATTATGTTATATATAAAAAAAAACTTATATGTCACCGTCTCATTGGAGAATATATTTGAGGTTTTATTGCGAGCTTCGATGTTCCCAATGTTGTAAATGTGTAGATATCCAAAGTTTTGAGCTTAGACACTCATTTTTAATTTTTATTACATTTTTACTGAAATGTTTACATACTGAAAGTTCTGAGCATGGATGTTGTTTTTTCTTTTTTTTATTATTATCGTCCCCTGCCGAGTGCATAGAGGGACTATAGTGATCGCATATTATTATTATTATTATTATTATTATTAGTCCTTTCTATTTGTATTGAAATGTTTACATAGCGCGAGGTCCTGGAACATGTCTGAGAACTTAAATTTTTTCATACCGTGACGTCCTTAGACAACCTGACAACATTAAATGTTTACCTAGATAAGATTCTCAGAGTACATTTTTCCTCTAAATTTTCCATACAATGTTTCAATCATCTACCTCACCTCATTCCCTACCCCTCAAATATCTCACTCCCCAATCCGACACTCCACCCACTCCACTTATTTCCCCCCTCTTTCAATAGTTAAGTTTATTTTGTCTCCTCTCCATTCCATTATCTTATTATTCCATACGCTTTGGCAGTAGGACATTCATTCCCCCCCCTCACTCCCCAATCCGACACTCCACCCACTCCACTTATTTTCCCCCTCTTTCAATAGTTAAGTTTATTTTGTCTCCTCTCCATTCCATTATCTTATTATTCCATACTTTTTAGCAGTAGGACATTCATTCCCCCCCCTTACATCCCTCACTCCTGACCCCTTCTCTCTTGCCACAATCATATTACCCCCTCCACCTCACCCTACATCACTCATCTACCTCCAACACCTACAAACTTCCCCCTCCCTAACTACCCATTACTCCCCCCTTCCTTAAACTCTCTCTTTAAAATCATCCTTTATTTAACTACTTATCATAAGTTTATTACATGATCCATCAACCAATCATCTATCTCCAACACCTACAAACTTCCCCCTCCCTAACTACCCATTACTCCCCCCTTCCTTAAACTCTCTCTTTAATCTCATCCTTTATTTAACTACTTATCATAATTTTATTACATGATCCATAAACCAATAAGAACATTATGTATGGAATCCACTTAATTCACGAGCCTTCGCATCCCACAATTGTGCCACATGGAAATATATGAATGGTGCCACATGGAAACATATTATTGGTTATATTTGGCATCCAATGAGATTATCGCATATGGTATATTATTACGAAGACATGTGATGACAATTAAGTGGATGGATTATATGTTGACTAGACATAGATGGAGTTTGACTTGGTATGCAAAATTATATTTTATTAATCAGTTTCCTAAGGGAGGGTCAAGCTTTTAAGCTCCATAATCTTTTCTCTTCACATTTCTTACTAAGTGTGTATTACACTAAGTATTTTATATATTAAATATTCCAAGAGTCATATGCATGTGGTATTAAAATTTTATAAACCAAAATGTTGAAATATCAATAAAGGAGGGAGAACACAAACCAATGGTTGATATTTCCCCAAGACATTCAATCGATGGTCCATGAGTCACAAACTTTTAAAGACCGTATCTTGAGCTTCGAGTGTCAAAATCGCTTAAATTGTATACCGTTGGAAAGGTATTTCTATGAAGAACATGTTATTATAGGACTTAAAGGTCGAAAGTGGCCACTTTTTTTTTTTTTTAATCAAAAATTGAAATATCCTTAAGCTTCATTTTTAATGGATCTGCTTGACAACTCAAATTCACAAAGTCATATCTTGAGATCCGAGAGTATGATTTGGGAAACATTTATATCATTGGAAAGATAAGAATATGTATATTCCATATAAATTGGTTTTCATTGTTCAAAAATGGATTTTCAGTTCCGAAAAATTAAAATATAGTTCCCCTTTTTAAAAGGACAATTAATTTAATTTTGAAAAATAAAAGTTTATATGTATAAAATTTTATTAAAACAGAAAGGGACCCATTCGGAAGATTAAAATATTAATGATATAAGTTAATTAATGAGTATTTAATTAATAATTAATTAAATTGAATACTTCAATAATAATTGTACGAGAAATTCAAGAAAGGAAAATCCCTAACTGCTCAAGTAGTTAGAAAATCAAATTTTAAAAAGAGAAGAATGGCTTCATCAAGGGTTACATTTTTTGAATTACCAGAGGGGCAGGGGAAGAATATTGGAAGAAGAAGAATGTACATATATCATATGCAGTGAAGTTTCTGATCAATGAATATAAAACTCCATCTTCTCCACTCGTTTTATTCTTTTACACCATTTCTCATAGATTTTTGTTTGAATCTCTGAATTTGGCACAAGGATGAGTTCTTGAGTGTTCTTCTTGTATTGTTCAAAAGACATTTTTTATATGATCATGGAGTATTTACAACCATATGTATGACTATCAGATATTTTGTAATGAATAACATCTTTCATGAATAAAATTCCACAAAGAATCACTTCGGGGTTGATTTTGATTGTATCTTATAACTCTAAGTTTTGAGTATAAGGTATTTGAAATTGACTTATCAAATTCGGTTTTTGATATTAATAGTAATACTCTTTTAAAATTACTTGAGATGATCAAATTATTCTCTTGTATTTCTCATGAAGAAGAATTGGATGTATTTGTATGATTAAGAAGGTTGTATATTTGATGTCGAGGTCAAATATATTCTTATATTCAAGACCTCCTTCAATATTTTATATTGTTAAAAACAACATGTTGAATGTAAGGATCAAATCAGGTTGTTGAAGAGCCATTTTATTAAATAAATCTAAGAAATAAATATCTAGGGTTTTCTTTAGCATTCTTCCTAATCCAAGATATCATAGATATATCTATCTGCCAAAGAGGAGTACCACCTTTATAAAAACCCAGGGGGATTATTATCCTTGTGAGGTTTTCGTTTTAGTCTTAACGGATTCAAACAACAACATTTTGTTCGACCGTATGAGGATGCCATTTATTATCAAGATATTTGAGGCCCTGCTTCAGATCAGATTGAGGAACCAAAGTTTCCATGGTTCAAAGTTTTTAAAAGAAGATTCATGAAAATTGTTGCTTGTTCTAAATGCATGGGGTTTATAAAAATGTTATTTAAAGATGTTGCAATGATTTCAAAAAGAGTTAATAAGCACATAATATTTAGGAGAATGAACTCCCTGGAAACTCCATTGGAAAGAATAAAAAATATAAAGAATATGTATATTAAGATTCCTCTGAAAATTTGCATTCATGTCATGGTGCTCCTTCACCTTGTTCATCAATCCCATAAATGGACTTAAAATATTCAACAAAAAAATGAATTATTCAAAGAAGAAGGAGATTTTGTATAAATCCTTTAAATGTAACAGAAGTAGATTTTCAGATGCTTGATATTCCTGTGAAAACATTTTCTACATTCTTTGGAAATATTTTAGAAGATGCAAAGCACCACATGTTTAATTTCAAGAATCAAAAGTATATGTCATGATTTCAAACTCATTGAGGACAATGTTACATGCAAATTAATTTTAAAAAATATATGAGGGGATGATCTTGAGTGGTATAGTTCATTACTTCCTAATTCGATTACAAGTTGGGATGTGTTAGAAAATTGATTTGCAGAAACATTCATCCCGAGATTGCATTCATATGTTTTTCTTGTGCATTCAATGTTGCTACCCACCATATGGACACAAGATAATGAAGTGAATAATCTTGAAGAAGAATCTAGTTAAATGTTGGATGGATTTTCGGAGTCAAGTCATATTACTGAAGATGAAGATGAAAATTCCAATTTGCAAGAAGAAAATTTCAGCCTCTTATATATGCCATATGAAGATCTTTCAAGAAGCAAATTTGAAAATGAAATCAAGGAGCCTCCACCCAATGGAAAAAAAAGATTTCAGAGTTGTAATAGATGATGAAAATCCTAAAGAACATTGACAACAAGGAGAATTGGTAGAAGAAATGATTCTCGAGAACAATGATAAGAAATATTTCCATTGCATGAAGGAAGAATTCTTTCAAAACATTGTCAGTGAATCAAAATTTCTGGATGCAGTCAATAATGAGGAAAATCATGAAAGTATTATCATATTGGAAGCTCCTCATATAATCGAAGATAGTAGCACTATTGAGAAACCAAGATTATATTTCATTGAATCATGGTTCCAAATCATCATTGGCGAAGCATTGCAATCATATTCTCAACATACCTAGTTCATTTTTTTTATCTAGTACATATTGAGAGTGGCCTTGACTCATTGGTACAAGTATCAATATGTTCTACAAATTTGGAGCTTCTTACAAAGATTCGCTAGATGCTTGAATGGCTCCATTGGAAATCTACCTATACCTAAAAGCTCCCCTTTATTCCAAGTAAGATAGGGTGGGTAGATTATGTATATACATAGTTTTTTTTTCCAGTTCAATTTTTGCACAATAAGACAATCGCTATATGAAAATAATGTTTGAAGATAAATCAATGAAAGAATAAAATTTACAAGAATTTACTTTGAAGATGACTCCATTTCCCAACGGAGAAGGAAATTTGTTTTTAGATTATGGGTTCTTAACAACCCACAGGGGGTCATTGTCCTGTGTTTGGAGCTAGTTGTTCACCAAAATTTGGTCACCTACATTTTTCCTCTCCTAGAATAATAATAAAAAAGATATTGAAAGAAGAAAAATTTTGAAATATTATAATTTTATCACATATCCCTTGATCTCATCTTCGTCACTCATTTTTCAGATCGAAAATGCAAGTTTGTATGCACAAGATATCCATGTTTATGTTTAACCACCCAAAAAGTGTGTCTTCAATATGGAACAAAGTTAATTTCTTGAAATTGCATTTTAATTTTCATTCCCAAGACTGATAATTTTCTTCTTGTTGAGGGTTCAAAACCCATAAAAATATTCTATTATATCACTCGTGGGAATCCTCCATAATTATCCACTCTTCTCCATATCTTTTCCCATATTGCCTCTTCCATACTTAGTCTCATTTTAGAATTTTTCTATATCTTGTTTCCCACACTTAGTGATTTTTCAAATTTTCTCTTCACCTTTCCTCTCTTCTATCATACTATATACTTACAATTTTCACTTGACGACACTTCAATCATCTCCTTCCCCCACCTCACTCACTTAACACTTAGAGTATTTTTGTTATGCATTAGGTTCGCATGGGAAAACTCACCTCATTCCCTACCCCCTCACATCTCTCACTCCCCAACCCGAAACTCCACCCACTCCACTTATTACTCTCCTCTTTCCATAGTTAACATTATTTCTTCTCCTTTCCATTCCATTATCTTCTTATTCCATACTCTTTGGTGGTCAGACATTCATTCCCCCCCCCCTTACTTCCCTTACTCCTCACCCCCGACTCCGCTGGCCTGCCAAAGTCATATTACACCCTCCACGTCACCCTACTTCACTCATATACCTCCGACACCTACAAACTTCCCCCCTCCCTAACTACCCATTACTCCCCCCTTCCTTAAACTCTCTCATTCATCTCCTCCTTTATTTAACCACTTATCCTAATTTTCTTACATGAGACATCAACCAATAAGAACACTCCATATGGAATCCTCTTAACTCATGACACTTGGCATCCCAAAATTGTGCTACATGGAAGTATGCTAATGGCGCCACATGGTAGTATGTGAATGGTGACACATGGCATCATATTAGTAGTGACACATTGTGACATATTATTGGTTATATTTGGAATCCAATGAGATCATGACATATGGTATTTGATTATTGGAGACATATGGCATTTTATTACGAAGACGACACCTACAAACTTCCCCCCTCCCTAACTACCCATTACTCCCCCCTTCCTTAAACTCTCTCATTCATCTCCTCCTTTATTTAACCACTTATCCTAATTTTCTTACATGAGAGATCAACCAATAAGAATACTCCATATGGAATCCTCTTAACTCATGACACTTGGCATCCCAAAATTGTGCCACATGGAAGTATGTTAATGGCGCCACATGGTAGTATGTGAATGGTGCCACATGACATCATATTAGTGGTGACACATGGCGATGTATTATTGGTTATATTTTGCATCCAATGAGATTATGACATATGGCGTTTGATTATTGGAGACATATGGCATATTATTACGAAGACACATGGTGATAGTTAAGAAATTGACTTATATGTTGACTAGACATAGGTGGAGTTTGAATTGGCATTCAACATTATATTTTATGAATGAGTTTCCTAAGGGGAGGTCAAGCTATTAAGTTGCATAGTATTTTCTCTTCATGTTTCTTACTAAGTGTGTATTACACTTAGTATTTTATATCTTAAATATTCCAAGAGTCCCATGCATGTGGGATTAAAATTTTATAAACAAAAAAGATGAAATATCAATAAAGGAGGGAAGAAACAAACCAAGGGTTGAAATTTCTCCAAGACATCCAATTGACGGTCCCCTAGCCTAAAACCTATGAAGACCATATATTGAGCTTCGGGTATTAGAATCGCTTCAATTTTATACTGTTGGAAAGGTATTTCAATGAATAAAATGTTTGTATAGGTTTTAAAGTTTGAAAGGGGCCATATTTTTCTCAAAAAATGAAATATAATTCAACTTAACTTTTAATGGATCTGCTTGACATATCAACTTCACAAGGTCATATCTTGAGATCCGAGTGGAGCCATAAAGAGAATTTTAGGTCTAACCGATGTGCATATTGGACACAAAAGTCAAAATTCTCTGGAATCAAGTCATAGAACTTTTAAAAGTTTAGGGGACCTACTACGGTCCTAAAGATGTTACTTAGGAGCATGAAGATACCATGCAGGCAGAGTACCTACGACTTTTTCAAGAATTTTGAAATTTTGATTTATGTTTTGTATATGCAATAAGGACAGTGCCAAAGGAAGGGGGAGGGCAATGTAATACCCTAGTTTTGAGTCCCCGTATTAAATAATGTATTTTTTTACTTAGTGGAAGGTCGAAGCACCCAAAAAATTGAAAGAGGCTGAAGTTCCTAGGAAATGTAATGTTGTGATCATTATTAATAATCATAACTGGCTGCTATATGGAAAAGGAAAAGAGTTATAGGGGGCTATGATTCCATGAGAGAGGGGGATTAAGGGGCCAAGTCCTTTTATTATATTTTATTTACCCATAATTATTTTAATTGAGAGAAGTGGTTAGATGAGCTTCTTGGGGGAATTCCATGTGGTTCTCTATTTCCAAGTAAATATATAAACACATATTTGGGTTGTTTGGGGGGTCACACTCTTATTTTTTTTCTCTCTCTCCATTCACTCTTTCAATGATTCATTTTTCCTCATTCATTTTTGTTCTAGGTTGGGACATGGGGGCAAACTACTAAGGAAGAAGACATTGCTTTTTGGTTGTAGTAATTATTGGTTTATTACATCCATGAATTAATGTTTGCATTCTTGAGATGTATTGGCCTGTGTTAAGTGTTGGATTACTGAGAGGGGGGGTGAATCAATAATAGAGAAATTATAATCCTTTTTAAACCAAATAATTCAAGTGTTATATCAATGTACAATTATCATCCAATAAAGAGAAATGAACAAATAAACAATCATACACATACATAGTACACCAATGTTTTACGTGGAAACCCAAAGCGAGAGAAAACCATGAAATTATTTTTCTTATATGGCTTGAAGAATTACATTCATTGGAAGCACCAACTTCCTTTGTTTTTCAGCTACAACTGGAAGGAGGCTCCAATCCCCTAGTTTCTCAGGCTACAAACTGAGGGAATCTCCAACTCCCCAATTCTCCGGATACAACCAAAAGGAGGCTACAACCCCCTATGTTCTCTGGCTACAACTGGAAGGTGGCTACAACCACCTGTCTTTTCCCTGTCAAGTAGTCCTAAAGTATACGTATAATGATGGAACCACGGTCACACTATCACTGTGAGATATACCACTGTAAAATTGTACCAATAAACTATAACCATGCATCAACCTGTACCTCAACCTGTAATTAACCTGTACCATAAACAAGTGCATCAACCATGCACCAACCTATACCAAACAACCTGTAATCAACATGTACCATAAACAAGTATAACCAACCATGTACCAAGTATGTACCATTCATGTGTCAACTACTCATCAACTATGACTCATCAATATGTACCAACATCATCAACTATATACCTCCTGTATGTGCCAACTCATCAACTACTTGTCCCAACCATGTACACAACATGTACCTTAACCAAAATCCCTCATCAATTTCATCATCCAAATATGATTTGTAACTCTGTAATAGACCTGGTGTATATGATCACATACCTGCAAAACTTCATTAACTTTAACAACAAGAGACTAGCATTTTCATCAAACTTTTCTTTAGTCTTACATGACTAGTTCTGGATTAGTCAACAACCCTAACTTGAAATAATCATAACTTTGTACCTATAATGAATAAATATCTTAAAATGATACACAATGTTCATTAGTGTGTTCTATGCAATTACTCCATGTGTCACTACTTGTAACCTCTTAGAAAAGGATTTATAGAAAAAATGGCAGACCTTGTTGAATTTTGGCTTATTCTAGAGAGTGACCTGGTAGAGCGTGCTACACATGGAATATTTGTTCAATTGACCTGAAAATGTGATACAACATACTACAAACTATACTCTAACCAATACATTTTGTATTACTGGATTTGGATCTGTTATGAATAAGTTATGATGTTTTTACCCAAAACACTTGTTTTACACTAGTTTTAGGACTAGACACAAACCCTATTTTCCACGGAGTGTAAATCTGAAAATACAATGACCCACAAGATGAATTGTGTACCACATATACTTGGATATGTTTCCTCAATGGAATAGAAATTTCACGGTCTGAATCATTCTATAAAAAAAATTATTGTGAAAATGGTGAGATGACCTGTAAATAACATATCTTAGAAAACATCATCAAAAGAATTTATCCTTCCTTGAATTCTGGCCTTATTTTCTTCACCTTCCCGCATAAATTTGGCTTATATATCCTTTGGTTACCTCAAACACCTATATATATTCAATATTCTCAAGTGTGATCTTAAATGAGAGAGCCTTGCCTGTTATTTATACTCTCCAAATAGCTTCCTTAAAAACATCTTCTAGGTCACTTTGACCACTTTCCTTATTTTAGGGTTAACCCACTTCTAATTTCTCCATTAAATTTATTATTTAAATAATTAATTTGTATTCACTTTGAATTATAGTACACTCATCACTTCACTTTATTATTTACCTTCTAAAATCTCTTAAACCACTTTGACTAGTTTGACCTTTTGGGGCTTCTAGATGACATATGAGGGTCCTCCAGCTTCGTAAGGTCATAACTCTCAAATGGTGAGGAGTTATGTGACATTCCACATACCACTAGAAATGGAATAAAATGTACTATCCATATAGAATAGTATTACCTTAAAATATATCAAAATTCATACCATTATCCATCAAACAAACTTGGGTCCATTACCCAAACCTAGGTTCTCCAACTTCTCATGGCCATACCTCTCTAACCGTGAGGATTTATGTGATGTTCCACATACCACCAGAAATGACATGAAAAACACTATCCATATAGGATATTTTCACTGAAAAATTCACTAACCTTCAGCTTATTATTACAAAAATAAACATGGGTTATCTAACCATACTTCTAGTGTAACTCAATCCACAAAGCATCTTCCCATGAGGGATTTCACCATAAGGGGACAACTTATGATTTCATCCATTTATACTTATTATCAACCATGAAAAGACAATAATGAGTCATCTTTACATCAAACAAACTTGGGCCCATTACCCAAACCATTATTCTACCAGTCTTTCTTCAAGGGTTGACATCAATGAGAACTAACCTTAATCAACAATATCCCCCTTTAGCATTGATGGAAACACTCTCATGAAAAATTGAAATTATGTCATGCAATACTAAAGCCATATCACTCATCCTCCCCCTTGTAACATTCCTCTATCCTCTACATATTTGTGACCATTTCTCCCCATGGAACCATGCCTTTGTCCTCTGCATTTGATGAATCTCTCCCCCTTTGTCATCAATGACAAAGGTAATTTTCTATCCAGGGCTTCTCCCCCTGACTGAACTGTCCTCTTTATGGTGCTTCCTTGCATACATATAATACATATAAGATAAGGATTCAAAGGCATTCATTTTGGAGTAGAAATAACTTTGAGTCCCTGGTGAAGATACTCAAAGGCTTCCCATGGAAGTGGTTTTGTAAAAATGTTTGCCACTTGTTCTTTTGTGCCCACATACTCAACTCTGATATTCTTTTCTACAACTTGTTCCCGTAGAAAGTGATGCTTGATTGGAAAGTTCTTTGTCTTGGAGTTCATCATCAGTTTCTTTGAGATACTGATGGTGCTTGTATTATCACAATAGATTGGAATGGGCTCATCATACTCAACCTATATAGCTATCAAAGTTTTCTTTATCCAAAGAACTTGTGTACAACATGCTTTTGTTGCAATATACTTTGCCTTGGCTGTAGATAGAGCTATTGATAATTGTTTCTTGCTTAGCCATGATATTAAGCACTCACCCAAGTAGAACGTTTCTCCACTGATGCTTCTTCGGTCATCAATAAAACCTACCCAAACTACATCTGTGTAGGCAATAAGAGATAGATCATTTCCTTTTGGATACCATAATCCAAATTCTTTTGCTCCTTTGAGATATTGAAAATTCTCTTCACTGCTAATACATGCCATTCCTTTGGTGCTACTTGAAATTGTGCCACCTGTCCAACTGCCTGCATTACATATGGTATGGATGTTGTCACATATAGTAGGCTACCAATCATTGACCTGTATTTCCTCTGATCTGTAGAATTTGAATCATCATCTTTTCTTAACTTGCAACTGGTTTGCATGGGAGTGATAACTAGTTTTCAATCTTCCATTCTGAACCTCTTTAACATTTCTTTGATATACTTGATTTGAGAAATAAAAATTCCTTGGTTGATTTGATGTATCTGAAGTCCCAAAAAGAAGGATAGTTATCCAAGTAATGACATTTCAAGTTCATTCTACATATCCTTTGCAAATTTCTGGCTTAACCTGTCATGATCACTACCAAAAATAATATCATCAACAAAAACTTAAATTAATAAAATATTACCTCGACTTACCTTGATGTAGAGGTTGTTGTCTGCACTTCCTTTTCTGAACCCTTTCTATTGTAGATATTTATCCAGTCTAGAGTAACATGCTCTAGGAGCTTGTTTTAGACCATACAAGGCATTCTTTAATTTGCACACATAGTTTGCATTCTCTGACAACTGAAATCCTTCTGGTTGTTCAATGTAGACTTCTTATTCAAGTTCCCCATTTATAAAAGATGATTTTATGTCCATCTGATACACTTTCATATTTTTGGAGCATGCATAAGATAAAAGCAAACAGGTTGCTTCCATTCTGGCAACTGGGAAAAATGTCTCTTCAAAGTCGATTCCTTCAATCTTTGCATATCCTCTACATAACAATCTATCTTTTTTCCTTCTAACCTATCCATCTTCATTCAATTTATTCTTGAAAACCCATTTTGTGTTGATCACATTCTTATTCTTTGGTCTTGGAATCAATTCCCAAGTGTCATTTTTCTGTATTTGATCCAATTCTTCATTCATTGCCTTATTCCAAAATTCATCCTTGTTGGATTCTTCAAAACAATTTGGTTCAATTGTAGATAAGAGTGCTAGGTGTGTTTGTTCTGGTGAACATATTCTTCTTCTAGTCTCATCTCCTGCATCTTTATTTCCGATAATTTGATCTGAAGGATGATTCTTCTATACTTGTCTACTAGCTGCCTTTGGAGACACTTGGTGAACTTGCTCTTATTCTTTTGTTGGATTCTCTTCATATTCCTCTTCTACTTCTTTTTCATCTTCTTATTCGTTTTTGAAAGGTTGTTCCATTGATTTATTTTCTTCTTCCTTCGATTTTGGTCTACCTGTTGCATTCATTGTTACGTTGATGCTTTCCCCAACTTTTCTCAATCTCAGATTGTAACACTTGTATTATTTCCTTTTACTTGACTAACCAACAAGTAATCCTTTGTCCACACAAGAGTCAAACATTCCCATTCTGCCATATTCTCTTTTGATGTAGCATTTGCTTCCAGAAACTATGAAGTGCTTCACGTTTTTTGGTCTTCCTTTCCATAGCTCGTAGGGAGTTTTGTCAGTGTTGTTTCTGAGCATTACTCTATTTTGAATGTGAACTTATGTATGCACTACATGTGTCCAAAATATATCTGTCAATTTGGAATCCATTATATTGTTCGAGTCATTTCATGTATTGTCATGTTCTTTCTTTCAACAATTCCATTCTGTTGAGGTGTCCTAGAAACAAATAATTTCCTTTTTATTCCATGGCTGATGCAGTAGTCCATAAATTCATTTGAAGTGAAATCTCCTCCATTATTAGATCTCAAGCATTTGATTTTTGAATCCATTTCATTTTCAACCATTTCTTTGTAGATCTTAAAGTTTGCAAAAGCTTCTGACTTGTTCTTGAGAAATCAAATTGCAGTCATTCTTGTATAATCATCAACTAATAACATAAAGTATTTCTCAACTTTTAAACCCTTTGTTGTAGTTGGTCCAACTAGATCAATGTGCACAATTTCCAGTGGTCTTTTCATTGAATATTCCTTTGATTTGAACCTGGTCTTTGGTTGCTTTGCTTGTTGACAATGCTTGCATAAAGGGTTGGTTGGTTTCGTGATATGGGGAATTTATCTGACTGTTTATGTTTTGTTGACTTTGACAATGTTATCAAAATGTATGTGACCCATTCTTATTTTCCATAGCCAACTTTCATATTCCTTTCCTAGACAACACTTTTGATTTCCAATTTCACTTAACACATATATGTTGGTTGAAGTTATTACAGTTGTAGCAATCAATTTTCATGGACCTTATTTTATTATCTCGCACTTTTGTGAATCAAAAGTAACTTTATGACATTGGTCACATATTTGACTCACACTTAGAATATTATGTTTCATATCTTCTATTAGTAAAACATTTTCTTCTTTTCTATTCTTGTTCCCAATTCTGACTGTGTCGTTTCCAATGATTTTAGTTGAATCATCATTTCTAAAGGAGACTGATCCATCTCTTTCCTTTATTAATGTAAGAAACATGTCTCTATCACCTATCATGTGTTTTGAACAACCACTGTCAACATACCAACCATGTTTCTTCTGCTTAGCTTATAGAGCGAGTGTGCATTCTTCATTTCTATACTGATTCTTCTTTCTTATCAATGTCCTTTTTCTGAGGTTTCTGTCTGTGACTTTTGTTATTCTATTGCGGTTCTATAAGAGGGACTCTCATTATGCAATATTTGGCCATGTTTCCAAAGTTGTTACATTTGTAACATTCCACTTTAGTGCTCAAAGATTCAAACATGTTGTAACTTCTTCTCTGTGTTTCAGTAGGCCTTCTTGGATAACCCTTTTGTGTATGACTTTCAAAGTTGTTCATGTTCCTATTGTTAGCTCTGCAATTCACATATTTATGTCCAAAATTATTACATGCATAACATAAACCAAAAAATATATTTTGATACCTGGGAATTGAATATCTTCTGAAAGGAGGTGCTTGTATGAATCCTTCTTCTTCTTGAGGCCTATCTATCTGTTGTTGATTCTGAAATCTTAAGCTTCTTGGTGGAGGAGTGTTCCTGTAATCTTCCTTTTATGTCTTCCTATCCCATTTGATTGTTTCTACATAGCTTTTTGGATATTTTTCTTGCTCTATTGCTTTGGATCTTGATCATTTTTTTTTTATTGTATCCAAGTCCGGACTTGTCAAGATGTGATTTTTTACTGCTGATAATGTCATCCAAAACTTTTGAACTATTCTGCATATTTTTCTTTTGAATATTCTTTCTTAATGTGAGAATCTGTTCTTCCAAATTTCCAATGATATTGTCCTTTTCTTATAGCTATTCTTTGAGTGCTTCTTCAATTCTTTTATCTTTTTCTATTTGAACCTTCAAATTTGTGATCATTTGTTCTGGTTCTTGAGTGTCTTCTTTCTTGTCTATTTCTTCTTCCAGTTTCTTGTTTTTTTTCTTTTCTCTTCTGATAACTTCTATGGCACACATCAATTCTTCTTGGTAGTCAACTTATTCCTCCTCAATTTCTTCTTGGACTTCTTCATATTCTTCTTCGGTTTATTCATATTCTTCTTCGACTTATTCATATTCTTCTTAGGAGTATTCTTTATTAGATTCTTCTACTGCCAAGAATAGAACTCTTCCTGTCTCCCTATCACTGACTTCATCTTCATCTGATGATGAGATGTCTTCTTTGGTGCATAAGTTTTTATTGAAACTTTCTTTGTAGTTCTTTTGATTTTATATGTTTGTTTGCATTTTGAGTAACCTTCATCATTTCTCTTTTTCTTATGAGGACATTTGTTATCAAACTGACCAATACCATCACAATTAAAACAAATTAAAGGAAGCTTACCTCTATACCTACCGTCGGTTCCCTTGTTCAGTCTTTTGACAAAGTTGGCCACTTCTTCATCATGTTTCGAGACGTCATTGTTGTTGTTATGTTCTTCTTGTTTCTTTTCCTTTTGCTTTGATCTTTTGGATGTTTTGAAAGTTGTTTCTTTTACATCTGGCTTTTCTTGTTCAGTTCTCATTTCATATGCTGTGAAGATTCCATGTAGTTCATCCATGCTTGTTGAGTTTAGATCTTATCTTTCTTCTAGTGTTGATATCTTAGGGTCAAATCTCATAGGAAGAGATCTTAATAACTTTTGAAAAATTAAAGATTCTTCGATTTCTTCTCCCAATCCTATGATTGCATTCATTGTTCCATCGACTCGTAAGACATAGGCTGCAATATTCTCATCTTCCTTTATCTTTATTTGTTTGAACTGACCTCTATAAGTTTGGAGCTTTGTTTCTTTGACTTTTGAATCTCCTTCATAAATATTTTGAAGCATGTCCCAAATCTCTTTAGTGGATTTACAATGTGCAACTTTGGTGAATACCATTGCACTGAGACCATTCATAAGTGCATTTGTAGCTTTGGAATTATTCTAACCAGGTTTCACTTCTTTGTCATTTTTTGTTGGAACTGTTGGTGCTATGTATCCATCTACAATTGATTTCCAAATTTCAAATCCATGTGCCTGTATATATGTCTTCATCCTTATGCTCCAAAAAAAATACTTATGTCCATCAAACTGTGGTAATCCATTTTTATACAAGTTTTTTCTCTCCAAGATCTACCTTTTAGTGGTTAAAATGATTTCTGAAGGAACCTGCTATGATTCCAATTATTGTATTACTAAGAGGGGGGTGAATCAGTAATAGAGAAATTATAATCCCGTTTAAACCAAATAATCGAAGTGTTATATATGTAACGACCCCCTTCGTTACGTCTATGAACGACGAAGTGCAATAGGAAATAACAAATAAGAAATTATCAACATCACCTAATACATATAAATGCAAACCCATGACATCATAAATACGGTGACACATGATCAGAATATAAACAA